>SNQN01003574.1:45141-60027 GCA_008642245.1 Bassia scoparia | reverse complement strand
AGTATAATTTCTTTAATTATCAATTAGCAAATTAGTATATTTTATAAATATTTGTTATTTAAATCCACATCGTACCAGATTTCATATGATTGATTTTTGAGCATATAAATTACGGATGGTTAAAGTGGACAGTGTGAATAAAATCAATGAACATTGTGTTGGATTAAAAAGAAATGGAGCACTAACCAAAAAACAAAAAAAAGGATTTTAGGCATTGTGTTCAAGATTTGAWCTTTAATGGTTATTTTTTTGCCTAGAAGGCTCAAAGAGGGTTTTTCCAAAAATCGATCGAACTTTAGTGAATGATAAGTGGTTTGATGTGTTTCATGATTCCGAAGCTTGGTTTTATAATGAGCATGATATTGATTATTGCCAAATGTGTTGTCGGTTTCGCCTTGTCAGTTGGGGGCAGGAAACCTTTTAGGTATTTCAGAATGTGGAATTCACACCCTAATTTTGTTCAGATTGTAGAGGATGCCTTGTCTTCTCTATTTACGGGCTCCAAGATGTTTTGTGTGGTTCCGAAGCAGAAAATTGTGAAGCAAGCTCTTATTGCTTTGAATTGCTCTTCTTTTGGAAATCTAGAGGTGCAATGGCTAAAGCTAGGTATGACCTAGAGGCGGCTTAATCAGCTCTTCATTCTTTTCCTAATGATGAGGTGTTGAGGGCATCTGAGCTTGAAGCTCAAAATAGTTTTGTGGAGACACATAAGGCCTATGTTTCTTTTCTGCAACAAAAAGCTAGAATGGCTTAGATTAAGGACGGTGATCAAAACACAAAAGTGTTTCATGCTGCTATCAAATAGAGAATTGTGCAAAACAAGATTTATTCGATTTTGGATATGCAAAGTAGATGGGTGAAAGATGTTACTGAAGCCCCTAAGGCTTTCCTGCAATTTTATGATCATTTGTTGGGAACTAGATTGGAGGAAAGGAAAGCAATAAGACCTGTAATTATGGCTACTGGCAAGTGCTATCTGATGAGTTGAAGGACATGTTGAATGCTCCTTTCACAATGGATGAGGTCAAGGCTGCCATGTGGGGGTATCAATAGGAACAAAGCCTCAGGCTTGATGGTTTTCGTAGTTCTTTTTACAAGGATTACTGGGGATAGTGGGAGAGGATGTTAGTTCTGCCGTGTTGGACTTCCTCGAGACTAATAAAATGCTTAGGGTGATCAATAACACCACTATTACTCTTATTCTTAAAGGAAAATGCGCGAGTTTAATGTCTGATTTTAGACCTATTTCTTGTTGCAACACAGTGTATAAATGTATTTCAAGAGTGCTATGTACTTATGTGAAAGATTGAAGAATGCGTTGCCCTTGCTGAGAACCAAAGTGCTTTTGTGCTTTCTAGATACATTGTGCATATGGTCGGAAAAATGCTTCTCCTAGTTGTCTAATTAAGTTAGACCTCAGGAAAGCATATGATACTATGGAATGGGCTTTCTTGAGAGAAGTTATGATTTGTGTTATGTTCCCTTCTCACTTCATTGATTTAGTCATGTCTTGTGTGTCCTCCCTGCAATTTTCATTTGTCTCAATGGCTCTCTGCATGGTTTCTTTGACTATAAAAGGGGGCTCAGGTGATCCCTTGTCTCCTTTTCTTTTTGTCTTATGCATGGAGTATATGTCTAGAATGATGGGGGTGATTGCAAGAAGAGAGGAATTTCTTTTTCCCCGTAGGTGCACAGCAGTGGGTGATTTTACTTCTGTTAAGATGATGATCAAAGGATTCCAAGTCTTCTCTCAAACTGGATTACATATTAGCCCCAAAAAAACTGAGATTTTTTTGTGGTGGCATGAAGATTGGTTTCACTAAGGGTCATTTCCCTTTTCGGTATTTAGGTGTCCGTATCTCTCCTAAGTGAATCTCAAAAATTGAATGGGATCACTTGGTAGACAAAATTTGTGCTTGAATTAGAGTATGGAGTTTGAGGCATATGTCTTATGCCACTGAGGCTTGTTCTCACTAATTCCGTCATGATCAGCATTGATGTGTATTGGGCTCAAATTATGATTCTCCCTAAAGTCGTTTTGGACCACGTAAATGTTCTATGTAGGGATTTTCTTTAGTATGGCCGCATTTGTTGTAAGCCTGGTTTGATTGCTTGGCATCATATCTATCAGAAGAAGAAATTTGGAGGTTTGCGGGTGAAAAATATTGAATTGTTGAATTTGACCTTGTAGGGGGAAACATCTTAAATGGTATTTCTTGTCACCATGAAAACATATGGGTTAAATGGGTGAATTAGGTTTATTTGCGGGGTCATGACTGAAATTCTTACCATCTTTCTGTTGCTTGTAGTTGGTGTTGGAGGCAAGTATGTTTGGTCAAGGATAGGTTGGGTGTCATGCGACCTGTCCTGATGGGGCTAAGGCAGGGTGATTACAAGGTTAGCAAGGCTTATGAAAAGTTGCAAGGAGATGATACATCATGCTGCAGATGGGATAAGCTTGTTTGGTGCAAGTTAGCAGTTGCTAAAYATCAATTTTGTGCATTCAAGGCTTAAGACGAGAGACRGATGCTCTAGATTTTTTCATACGGTTGACGTTAATTKCCTTCTGTGTGATATAGAGATCGAAGACCATCAACAGTTATTCTTTGCATGCTGTTTCAGTCAACAATGTTTGGTGATTCTTGGTARTTGACTGTGATTCAAGTTTAATTTTCAGAGCATTCAACATGCTATTAGGTATCTTCGTTGCACCAAGTTGACAGGATTTTAGAGGGCTCTGTTTTGTTCTAGCATTTTGGCATTAATTTATTATAGGGATTTTTCCTCATGTACTCCTGAGGTTTTACGAATTAGCTCATATACCTTTGAGCTTAGTTTTAAAAAGCGTGAGGCGCTCCGAGGCGCTAAGGGTCCCTAGAGCCGAGGCGCTAAGGGTCCCTAGAGCCGAGGCGCTAGGCGCGAGGCGAAAGCGCTAGCTTTTAGGATATGAGGCGCTAATTTTTGCTAAAATCCTTTATAAATCAAAAGTAGAACATATATAGTACTCAAAATAATAAAATAGCAATATTATTGAATTCAAATAGATATAAAGAGACATTGTTAATGCTACGCTACCGCAAAAGACTAAAACATATTAAAAATAAAAGAGAGAAGAAGAAAGCAAACATAAGAAACTTGGTTGATGACTTTGTAGGAGTGTAGAACACTAGAAATCATCATCATCATCACCATCATCATCATCATCATCATCACACTCCTCGTACTCATCCTCGACATAATCTCCATCGTTGTCATTGAAGTTAGTAAATTGTAAATTTGTAACATAATATACAATTGACAGTAGCAATTAGTTGACACTTGACAGTAGCAACTAGCAAGTATTATAATCACAGTAGCAAGTAGCATAATCACAGTTTATACAACTATACAATTATACAATAGCATACAATTATACAATAGAAGTTAGTAATATACAATAGCATACAATAGAAGTTAGTACTTAGTAATATACAATTATACAAATAATTTAACACTAAATTAGTGAAGTTAGTAAGAAATTAAGTAACAAACATGAAAAATTAGACAAAAAAAAAAACACTCACTGTAAAAAAACAGCATTATTAAACAATCAATCAATCAATCAATCATAGCCTTAATCCCATATGTGGGGTCGGCTAACATGAACCAAATGTGATTATTCCGGGAGGTCATCCACATAAATTTTCCTCCTCCACTCCCTCCGATCGAGAGCCTCACTCTCTTGCAAATCCAACTGTTTCAGATCTTTTCTAACTCCTTCCCACCAAGTCATTTTTGGTCTCCCTCTACCTCGTTTAAGATCCCCTTGATCCCACTCTTCCACTCTTCGCACCGGAGGGAGTGGAGCATTATTAAACAAAGAAGAGTTAAAAAAAACAGCAATTAAAAAAGAAATTTAAAAAACAGCAGGGAAAAATAATTGAAAAGGAGAAGAAATGTAAGAGTAAAAAGGAAAAGGAGAAGAAGAAAAGAAGAAATAAAAAGTAGAAAAAAAACAGAAGGAGAAACCAGATTACGAGAAGACAACTACAGAAAAAAAAAATTWAAAAAAAGGAGAAAACGTACCTGAGAAGAGGAGTGACCGGAGTGGTGGACGGTGGTGGAGGCCGGTGGTGGTGGGTCGGTGGTTGCTGATGAAGGGAGTGAGGAGTGATGAAGATGAAAACTGATGATGAAGGCAGAGTGTCAAGCAAAGCAGACTATGGCAAAGCAAATGGAAAATAAAAGTGGCAAAAAAAAAACAAGTATTTTGAAATAAAGCAAATGTAACCGTTGGATTACAAGTTATATTGCAAGTTGGAGCCAGTTGGCCCAGACTAAAAAGCCCAGTATTTTTTTTTTTAAATTTAAAAAGTGATTAAAACAGTAAAAGCAAGTATCAAAGCCTTTTATCTATGAGGCGCCGCTTCACAACGCCTCACGCTTACGCCTCAGGCGCCCAGACTTRCGCTTTCTGGGATCGCCACGCTTTGGGCTAATGAGGCGTTTTCCCTAGCGCCTCTYTRCGCCTCACGCCTAGGCGCGCCTCAGGTGCGCTTTTTAAAACCAAGCCCTTGAGTTTTTTATAACGCTCCATATACCCTGAACTATGCAACGTTAGCTTAAATGTCCTTAATGAAGACGGAAAACCTAACGGTGTTAAGTTTTATGATTTTTTGACTTATTTGCCCTTTCTTTCTCTCACCTCCATGTATCTCTCTTCTATTCTGATTTTTAATTAGTCTCTCCTTCATTCCTACCATCTCCATTCACCATGGACTAGTGACCACCAACCCGAACATGACCCAGCCAGGCCACCACCGCACAACCACCACAACCCCAACCACCATCTTGCAACTACCACGATTCCAACCACCTTCACCCYAACACCGGATTTTTTTGCTTTGTTAAGCATTTTTTGGATTTTAGTTTGATTTGGGTATTTGATTTTGAATTCTGGGTTTTGGGTTCAAATCGTTGGGCTTTTGGGTGAATCGTTATGGTGTTTGTTGTTGATTTGGTTGGAAGTTGTAATAATGGAGAAAAGACCATGAAGGTAAATAAATGGAGTAACAATGGAGGTGGAAGAACAGAGGTGAAAGGAGGGGCAAATAAGTCAAAAAATCATAAAACTTTACACCATTAGGTTTTCCATCCTCATTAAAGGCATTTGAGCTAATGTTGCATAGTTCAGGGGTATATGGATCTTTCTTAAAAACTCTGGGTAAGATGAGCTAATTCGCAATACCTCGGGGGTATATGAGGAAAAATTCCTTTTTTATTTGGTATGCTAGAAATGATGTATTTTGGAACAAGAAAGTTCTTAGGCCTGATTATCTTATACATATAATTGAGCATGATGTGGTTAATCGGTTATTAAGTAGTGAGTCTAAGGTGATTAAGGATGCAAATAGACATTGGTTGCGAAATTGTATAAGGGAAGGAAAAAACCGTAAAAAAAAAGGTGAAGTACAGCTGTCCCTTAAAAGAAAAGGTGAAGTTACTGAAGTACAATTGTCCACAATTAAATATAACATGCTACATAGCTTTGGGCATTTAATTATTTCATCTATCAATGGAAGAAACAATCGTAAGAAGAAAAGATATGACATTATCGAAGGAAAGAGCTCAACAATCATCATAACGATGAAAAATTCATSAAACACACTCGCCTACCTTCTAAGTCGTCAGTCAGAGGTCGTAACTCACAAGTAGGCAGCCACCAATTGTCACTAGATTGTGATTTAGGGTTTTTCAGATTAGGGTTTTCTAAATTAGGCTTCAAATTGGCTTTGTTAAGTATAATTAATTTGGGGCTTTTGCTTGAAATCGGTTGAAAACACTCAAATAAAGTTTAATTTGAAGTAATTTGGTTTTTTTCCCCTTAAATGTATATTTTTCACTTTAAAAATATTGGCATAGAGCCTTATACCAAGAGGCGCGCCTTTTTTGAGCCTTGCGCCTCAAGAAAAATCCCAAAAAGGCGCGCCTTTTTTGCGCCTTTGAGGGGTACCTGCGTCTCGCCTGGAAAAAGCTCCAGCCCTAGCGCCTTGCGCCCGAGGCACGCTTTTTAAAACTAAGCTATTTGGATGTAAAATATGGAAACTAATATAATATGAGAAGTGGGGTTAAAAAGTAGATTTAGATTGGAGAGAGAAACAAATAAATTTGCATTATTTAATTCACATGAGTGTATTGCAAGTGATATGATGGGTTTCACATGGTGGACCACCATAATTAAAAAAATAATATAAGATTTTTCAAAAATGGATTAAAGTGGGAGTGGTAGAAACTTCATAGAATATCCATATGAGGGAAGTGGTAGGAATTTCGTGGAACGRAAGGTAGGTAGGATCACAATATTTAATTTCTCTATCATTTGTCTTTTATGTATATGGCAAGCAAATTTGTGACCATTTGCCGAAGGATCAAATTCTTGCATCCCTTAATATCTTAATTTCTTAGCCTCTTAGGTGCTTATTTCTCTTCATCTTTTCTTTGGAATTCTTGTGACTTTGATCCTTTTTCTGATTTCGTGATTGATAATTACGTGAAAACCGAAGAAGATGTCACGCATTGTTTTTCATCTTTTTCTCAACCTTTTCTTTTATTTTTGCCAGCACTTTTGGAACCATAATTTCATCTTGTGATGAAGTAGAACAATAAAATATTAATTTTTCGTTATTTATTGTTGATGGTTATATTCATTGAAAATTTGCTTGACAATTCAATCTGGATACTTTTTATCAAATTATTGACAAATTTAAATTTGAAAGGCGACATTCTACTTTAGTTTTATTAATTTTTTTTTATCATTATTTTGCAATATTAGCATTTGGGGAATGAAGGCCATATTCTACTGTAAACTGGTAATTGGTATATTTTATTTTTTAGGTGGCTTTGGTGGAACTTCTTTCATAGTCGAAGTTGTAGGATTTTTTAGATGTTGATTTAGCGGAATTTCAGGAAACGATTTCCTAACATCTATCTCAGGATCATATTCCTAATCAAACACATGAATCATACAATAAAGAGGATTAGAATATACTACCTTTGTAGCGTGAAATCCACAAGTATGTGCGAAAAGATAATCTCGAGAGCTCCAAATGTTGCTCCTCTACTTAGTCCACCAGAATCGATTGAACACCAACGTTTGCTAGAACGGAAGAGATAAACTCTTGCTTTTACTGGTTTTCAATTAAGAGAGAATGATGGAGAGAGTTTGAAATATTTTGAATACTGTAAAACAAACTATGTTATTCTCTCTTTTACTGATATATATAATATCAGTAACTTAGGTCAAAGAATCTGCTTCTCTTGTTAACCTAATTGGATTATTGACTCATACTCTTTATGGGCCTGAGTAATATATTGTTCAACTGATTCTTTTGTGTGACCTTATAGGATTAATTATATTAGCTGTCGTCYAATYAATATGGACCCACCAATTATATTTATTCTCTARCAAGTAAATATAATTACTAATAATAATTAACTTTATTATCTTCATAAATATCCTATATATATATTTAGTAATTGTCGGAAATGTCTAAGGACATATTCCTTCAGAAGTATCCCTAATTCCCTATGCACTGTAGTTCTTCCACTTCATTCCCCTAAGACCTCTTTGTGCACTTTTAGGACACAATTCTTCATTTTTTTGACCAAGTTGCATCTGGATCCACCTCTCTTTCCCAATTTGCCTCGTTGATCACTTTCTCTGTGTAAACATTAGCATTTACATCCTTTAAGGTCCATCATGGCACCATCTTATCCATGGCTCCCCTTGGCTACGGTTCTTCTTCCCACTTTTTTCTTTCAAATGAATAGTTGAAATTTTATTTTTCAAAGAACATTTAATATCTTATAGTCATTAATTATTTTCTTATTTTAAACAATCATTATTAGATGGTGTTGGGAAGGGAATCTGTGAGGGAAAATTGATATAGGGAGGTTGTTGCTTCAGTTATAGATATAGATATCCTTCTTACAAGAAGTGTTAATTACAAGACCTATTTACCATTAAAGTGATTATTTTGTCACTCATTTGTAGTGGTTAGGCAGATGAAGTCAATTTCAAAAGAGTTCATACACTCGGTAACTTGCTGTTGTATGTGGATTATCTCATTAGTAATTTGGATGCTGTGTTGCCTAATCCTGTTTGCAATACTAAAGAATTGTAACTTTTGCAAAGTGCTAATTTTACTAAACAAAAATCTGAATTGTGATATCTCTTCTTGCTTTACTCTAAATGTCTTTAATTTTTCAACAAAGTAAGCAATCTACTCTTTCAGCTATAATAAACTTAATTTTCGCTAATGCAGGATTTCGTGAACCATTCTAGAAGTGTGAGGGCTGGACAAACACATGAATGATGAAGCTTTAACTGATGTCAGGTTGTTGTCATATTTCTGAGTCTACGGACTGAGACAACTGTGAATGGAAATCCAGATGATGTGTCAAGTGATATATGACCTATGTGAGTGTTATTTTGCATTTACTTGAGCAGACTTGCAATGCATTACTTTGTTGAATTGCAACTTTTTCTATTTGTTGAAGTTGCAAAACTATGCAATACAACTTATGCTACTCGAACTCTTCATTTTACCTCAAGTACTCGTGTCGGATCCTTGAAATTTTTGGGCTATAATCATGGATATGGACACTTCACACTCTATTTTGGGCTATAATCATGGAAATTTTTCAAAATTTAGCCGAGTCTGACACTTAGACACATACCCGTGTCGGACACTAGTACCCGTATCGGTAGGTAGCATGGCTACTAAAAATTAGTCGTCATTTCCGTAATGGTATCTGATACGATACCGATATTCTAAGGATACTGTATAGTTACATCCCATTTCAAATATATTTTTCAACTCATATTCTTTTTAGTTAAACACATATTTTAATCATTAATAATTTTTGCAAATGAGTGTTTTCAACTTATTTGAGTAATTATCTTTAAAACTCCGCAAAATATTGAAAATTTCATGAATTTTCTTATTTTTAATAATATATTATAATAATTTTCTATCGTATCCACGTATCCTTTGTTTTCAAGTCGTATATCATATGTGTTTTGTATAGTATACGTATCCATATTAGTAGTCGTTCCATCAGTATTTATGCAACCTAATGCCCCACTACAATTAGATCTGTTCCCTGTACAATTTCCCAAAATGCTCTCATTGGACCGCATTTACCTCAAATTCTCAAAAACACTAAAAAAAAAAATCAATTTCTTTCGTTATTATTAGTAATGCACATGGATCTATATATTCATCTCCATTTTCAATATCCCAATTTTCATTTTCAATTTCATTTTTTTTTTTAAAAAAATGAGGAAATAAATCTTGCCACCCAAGCTTAGGAAATGACTAGCGATGCTCCAATAAACATGGTAACAATTTGAAGTTTTTGGGAACCTAAACATATGCATTTATATTGCATGATTTGGTTGGCTAAAGGTGAAACTAAGATAGCTTAGAATCATAGCTGTGTTCCCTGTTGCCTCAGAATAAGATACAAGGAATCAATCGGTGAACTTCATTTCTACTTCAATAGGATTGTCCAAAACTTGACTGGTATTTCATCTATATGGACATTACAATATAATTTCTTTCTTTTTTGTTGGTAAAGGAGATTAAAAAGTTAAGGCATCAATGGTATATTGCAATCTCTGAACAGCTAAGTCTAAAGAGTGACTTTGCCTATATTTTGCATGGTTTGACCCTTTTTAAACTCTAAGGAAGTAAGGAACCACCAATATATTAATTAGAAACAATTAAGAAGGCTCCAAGTTTAAAAATTACTTCTCATGTAGAAATAGTAGTGCCTTCTATCTCGTGTGTGTTATTTTCCAAGTAGCTGACCCCTCGTATGAGGTTAAGTCTTTGATTGATTTTACAATGTAAGGGAAGGCATGCTTGCTGTCCGATCATAACAAATGGTGCTGAGTTTGTTGACAGATTCTGCATAATGAAGCAACATTGCAATCCAATATGAAGTTTGGTGTAGTCCACAAGGTGTATCGAGCTAGCAAAGTCAGGAAGATTTCTCATGAGATACCTGAGAAACACCAAAATGTCGGTGTCCATCCTCTATCTTACAAGGTCAGGACCTCCCTTTGGAATGGAGTGCTTATTAAGTCAGATATTCAGATACAGGGTAACCTCGCCCTTAGTTGCATTTACTTGTACCAATTTTGCTGTTTCTCACAATCACAATGATTGGTTTTATTAGTTAAACATATTAGTAATATCTTCCATGTGGTGTGGTGGTTTATTAATAGTAAATCRCAAGTTCAGAATAGTTGAACAAGACATGGTACTCTGTAGAGTTAACTGTAGTACT
Source organism: Bassia scoparia (assembly GCA_008642245.1). NCBI lineage: Eukaryota > Viridiplantae > Streptophyta > Magnoliopsida > Caryophyllales > Amaranthaceae > Bassia > Bassia scoparia. Next base: position 49,692 of record SNQN01003574.1, on the reverse strand, counting down.
GATTCTGGTTRGGTTCCAGATCTTTGGTTGTGATCATAGATGTGGATGTAATTCTATCTAACCCTCTTTAGCTGCATTAGCATTCAGGTTATATATTGCTTCAACTTAAAAGCCCCTTTTAGTTGAGGGTCATCAGAAACAATGTCATCATGACTTGCTAGCTTCATTTTGGTCTTCTGCTCCTCTATCTGTTTGTTTGTAACAATGTCATCAGAAACAATTTTATCTTGACTTGCATTGAATACTGTTTGACTTCTGTAGATGCCTTCTTTGTTGGCTTGTTTTTATCCATCACAGTAGCTCTGATCTGAGTCATTTGGAAACTAGTTCATCTAACTATGTAGCTTCGTTCTTTTTCTCAGGAAGCTTGTGAAGAAACAAAATTTGATTACAGACAACCTGAATAGCTTTCAACTTTGAGCCAAATGATGTATCTTTCGGTGAAGGGCCATGAATAAGCAGCTTTTTCAAGCTGTTCTGTTCAATTACAGGACAAAATTTTTATTTTTTATTTTTTTGAAAGATTTAGTGGGAGAAGATAATACTGTCATATTCTTTGATGAATACTTCTTGGCAATGGTGTAATCTTATGAAACTTCAAAGTACATTTGTAAAAGGACTTCAATGGCAATTCTATTAATTTTTTCCAGTTCTTGTAATGTCCCCCTTTTTTTTAGTGTTCTGTTTGAATTGGTAGTGTAGTTGTTGTTTTGGCTGACTTATGCTTTCGAGATAATGAAATGACCATCCTTTTGACATATTTAAGGGTCGATGTTAGTACTTAGTACTTATAGTGTTAAATTGATGATGGAAAGACAAGTATAGTTGTTCAATGTTGTATGATGTGAGACATTCTCAAGTAGGTACTGGACAGTACTTGTGAGTTGAGTCATGTCCATGGACCATTCTTGATGCTATACACTACAAGATACTTCAATTTCAACGCTAAAATATGTTTCGTGTTTTGTTGTTTGCTTGTTGCCTTCATAAATGAGCGCCCATGCCTCCATGGGTAGCTCCCTTTCTGATGAAACTTGTGTTTCTAACTATGTTTATCTGGTCCATGGGAGATTTTTAATAAGCTCTTTTCTGCTTCAGGCCTTGAGGCCAATTGCATAATACTTCGTCCGTAATGGTTTAATAGCTACACTTTCTTAAAATAGAAATAACACCTTAATAGCTACTCTTTTTATTTCTAAAACAGGCAGGTGATAATTACTATGTTACCCTTACTTTTTTCCTTAACTTGTTATTAGTGTTGCCCTTAAAACCTGATTATCTTCTTATCACTTCATTACTTAATCGCTCTCCCTCTTACATTTCCTTCTAATTTCTTCATCAGTTTCATTTTCTGATAACCATTTCACTCTTCACTCTAATGGCGTTTTTTTGGGATTTGATGAAGCTTGCTTGGTACGACTCTCCTTTATTCTTCTGGGTTCTTCCACATCTTATCCTTTCTTCTCTTTCTTCTTTCCTTCGTTTTATTTCTGGGTTCTTTCACTTGCTTGTTCTGTTTTTTTTCGTTGGTTTTACTTGCAAAATCATCCCAATTTCGTCCTTTGTTTTTGTTCGACTTTCATCATCTCCCAAAATCATCTCAAAATGTTGGATGTTAATCCACTAGTCGAGGCCTTAACTTCCCACGATTCCTTGAATGATAAACAAATCATTCARGATCTCATCAGTGAGATCGAGGCCGAAAAAACCCACCCATGGCACCTCTATTACGAGGGGGATCCTCATCGCTTTCTTAGCCACAGTACCTTCGTCGTCCTTGGCGAGGTGTTGAACCGCTTCGACATGACCGACCATTGCTTTCGTGTGATGCAAAAAAACCTTCGTCTGGAGGAGAAGGTTCAGATCGAGGCCGCTACAATTGAGGCCAAGAAGAAGAACGGTGGTCTTGCTTTGTGTCAACCTGGGTTCGAGTCGAGGAGTGGTGGGGGCTCAGATCACGGCAAGAGGAAGGTCGTGGAGGAGGGACCACATGTGGTTGTGTGTGGGCTCCCAACTGTCCCAAAGCCCTCGGGAATCGAGATTGGTGAGAAGAAGAAAAAAAGAAGAAGAAGCTGGAGATGGGTGGTGGGTCAGATCTGGGGAAATTGGCTGTCGTGAAGGAAGAACCGAACGAGGATGAAGGAAGGGGAGCTCGTGGTTTGGCTCATCAGGACACGGATTCGAGCTTCGAGATGCTGAATTGGTATGCTTTAATTAGTTGTATTTTTGGGGTTTTTTTAGCCCTTTTTTTTAGTACTTCGTAGATCTGATCTCCTTTGTGTTTTGTTTTGGTTTGTGTTGTGGTTGAACTATGATTTTTACTTCGTATGTACGAGGTACTTTTTGTGTTGTGTTTTGTTTTGAAGTACGATTTCCATTTTTTTGGTAAATTTCAATGATTTATATGCTTTGATACATTGCTTTCAATTATTCAATTTTGGTCCCCATCGATTTGTTCATCCTTTAGTGGGTTGTGTTTGCCTTTAATTATTCATCCTTTAGTCAACAATAATGGTCCCCAAAGACACTGCTTTCAATTATTCTTCCTTTCTTTTTGTTTTCAATTGGAGTTGTTGTCGATAATAATGGTCCCCAATTGTGTTTGCCTTTATTATTGGACTTTTAAAGGCCTCTGCTTTTTGGTTATACTCAAGGCTCCAATATTTTTTGGGTAAATGTTTGGTTATCTTCTTTTTTGCTCATTTTGTTTGACATTACACATACAGAATGTTTGACATTACCCATACAGAATTTTTTGCTCAAGGCTGCAATATTGTTGGACTTGTAAATGTTTGACATTACACATACAGAATTTTTTAAGTGAAGGTTTACTTAATTTTGATTTAAGTACAATAATTAAAATGATGATTGTGATGGTGATGCCGTGATGATGATGATAATGTTGATCACTTCTTGCTTCTACACTTTGAATGCTACTAGTTATCATGCTTGATAACATGCGTAAATTATGGAGTTCATATTGTACTGTAGTACCATAAATTAAGCCCCATTGTAGTCCAACTAAAATTAACAAAAAATTTACTGCATATTTGATCAGAATTTAATGCATTATAATCACGAAAATTAAACTTGATTGCATTACAAAAAKTGACATTAATCGTGTGCAATCACTGGTCCAACTAAAACTAACAAAAAATTTACACACTCACAAATTACATCATTAATCAGCATCAATGTGTTCTTCACCCTCATCCATGTCTCTTGGTATTTGAACAAGTCTTTCATTTAAATACCCAACTGCTTTGTCGACAATGCTTTGTGAAAATGTGACATTTTGTGGTACTACGCCTAGCCTTTCCATTCTTGCTTTCCCATGATGTGGATGCTTTAAATTCTTTCCCCCTTTGTCTTTTAAAATCTCGACCATTATGTACTGTAATTATAGCCAACAATGTTTCATTTTTTCCGGTTCATACCACTCATAAGCCTCCTCCACCTTCTCTATAAGTTCATCAATATCTTTTGGAAACGAATGATATTGAATGGACTGAAATGAGTTGAATAAACCAAGATCTAGAACATTTAAATCCAGAGATTGTGGTGGTTGGAATATGAGTTGGATRTCAAAACCATTTGTCTTACTTGCYGCTAGAAAATCTGGATCATTAGGTTGAATATGAGGCCTAGCATTATCTTGTTGAATGAAAATTTGTTTGGACTTGCATGTAGGCCACTTTGCCATTAAATCAGGAAGGACCTTTTCTATGATCATTTTACGCATGACTACTTGGTTTACATTTTGGATAGCTTTGGTGACCAAGGTTCCCCTAGGCCTATTTTTGCTACTTCTTTTTGACATCTCCTTCACAATAAATGGGTAAATACCAAATTTGCCGTCGTGAATAATAACACCATTATCATCATAAATTGGCCTAGACACGACACCCATAAACATTACCTTAATTCTAAAACGTTTAGATTGACAACAACGATAAGGTTCATCCTCACTTGGGAGTAGGATGAACCTTCTCGTTTCAGGACTTAAATAAAACCATTTTTCGTCAATWTGAACAACATTTTCCATGTTAAAAATTTCAGTAGGTTGTGTTTGGGTTCCGGGATGAACATGTTGCAAAATCCATTGCATTCTTGCAAGTTTATGATTATTAGTCAATCTAGGGTGGTTGCTACTAGTATGACTCCTTAATTTACCATCTTTTAACAACCTATACACTACCATGTGTGATACTTTCAAAGCACCGGCAAAAGACCTCACAGTAGACTTTAGATGTAGAGGGACGGATTATAGAAAATCATCACTATATTCATGTTTTTGTTTACCACATCTACCCAATTTTTTCGACCTAACATCAATGACATTCCCTTCATTAGATTGAATTATAACATCCTGTATTATTTTATGAATAGTGTATCTATAAACATTAAATTTAGATGCCAAATCAGTTACAAACCCTCAAGGCAATTTACCATTTTGACTCATGTTAAACAAAATAAGATCGACAATTTCTCTTTTCTGATTTAAGGTTAAGTCAGGTCGCATTCGATACCTTTCATTTGTGGGCTGATTTT
>SNQN01003574.1:4268-42133 GCA_008642245.1 Bassia scoparia | reverse complement strand
TTTTGACCAAGTTTGCATTCGATATACCTCCCTCACCATTACCTTATTATCACTTTCCAATGAAAACCTAATTTTGCACTCTTTAAGGTCACCATCTTATCTGGCTCCCCTTACTATGCCTTCTTTCTCACTTTCTTTCAAAGCAACATCACCAAAAGCCGTTTATAACCACACTTTCTTTGGGATCATACCAGTTAACGCAACTTTGTATGCTCTCTTTGAAGTAGAGTCTATTGAGTTCATTTGCACTGCTCGGAAATTATCAATGGAAAATTCGCTTGTTAAACAAGTATTAGCCAAATTTAAATCATAAGATAGACAAATCCAAAATGCTTTCTTGGCTCTCGTTGTTCTACTCAAAACCTCCACAACATTCTCAAAGCATATAAAGTATAAGAATTTATTTGTCTAGAATGAAAGAGATTTAGATGGAAAACTATCATATTCCTCCCTTTCCCTTCTTATTCCCTTTCTTATCAAACACACTAAATGACAATAAATCAATCAAATGTTAATCCCATAATGGGTAGCTACAAACCAAAATGATCATCACACACTGTTAAAGTATAATTCTTTAATTATCATTAGCAAATAGTATAATTTTAAATATTTGCTTATTTAAATCCACATCGTTACCAATTTCAATGATGATTTTTGAGGCTAAAATAGGGATGGTTAAAGTGACAGTGTGAAATAAAATCAATGAACTTGTGTTGGATTAAAAAGAATGGAGCATACCAAAAAACAAAAAAAATTTTAGGCATGTGTTCAACATTGAACTTTATATTATTTTTTGCTAGAAGCTCAAAGGTTTTCCAAAACGATCGAACTTTAGAATATAAGTGTTTATTGTTTCATGATTCCGAAAGCTTGTTTAATAGACATATTTGATATGCCAAAATGTATGTCTTTCCCTTGTCATTGCGAGCAGGAACCTTTATAGTATCAAATGTGGAATTCACACCCCTATTTCTCAGAATTGTAGAAATGGCTTTGTCTTCTCTATACGGCTCCAAGATTTTTGTTGGTTCCGGAAGCAGAAATTGTAAAGCAACTTTTGCTTTGAATCTCTCTTAAATCTTAGAGGCAATTCTAAGCTACTATACCTAGAGCGGCTAATCACTCTTCATTCTTGCCTAATGTGAGGTGTGGAGGGCATCTACTGAATCAAATAGTTTGTGAACACAAAGGCCATGTTCTTTTCTGCAACAAAAAGCCTAGAATGGCTAGATTAAGACGGGATCAAAAACAAAAAGTTCATTCTGCTATCAAATAGAAATTTGCAAAACAAATTTATTCATTTTGGATTGCAAAGTAGATGGTGAAATGTTACAAATGAAGCCCCTAAGGCTTTCCGCAATTTTATATCCATTTTGGAAACTAATTGGAGAAAGGAACAGCAATAAGACCTGTAATTATGCTACTGCAAGGCTACTGATGAGTTAAGTACATGTGAATGCTCCTTCACAAAGATGTCAAGGCTGCCATGTGGGGATCAATAGGAACAAGCCAGGCTTGATGGTTTCGTTAGTTCTTTTACAAGGATTACGGGGATAGTGGAGGAGATTTATTCTGCCGTTTACTCTCTAGACTATAAAATGCTTAGGTGATCAATAACACCACTATACTCTTAAGTCTTAAAGAAAATGCGCGAGTTTAATTCTATTTAACCCTAATTCTGTGACAACACAGTGTATAATGTATTCAAGATGCTATTACTTATGTGAAAGATAAGAATGCGTTGCCCCGCTGAAACAAATGCTTTTCTGCTCTAAACATGTGCATATGTCGAAAATGCTTCTCCTATGTCTATTATTAACTCAGCGAAAGCAATGTACTATGGAATGGCTTCTTGAGAAGTTTGATTTTTATTTCCCTTCTCACTCATTGATTTATCATTCTTGTGTTCTCCCTGCAATTTTCATTTGTCTCAATGCTCTCTGCTATGGTTCTTTACTATAAGGCTCAGGTATCCTTCCTTTTCTTTGTCTTATGCATGAGTATATCTAGAAGATGGGGTATTGCAAGAAGAAGAATCTTTTTTCCCCTTAGCTTGCACACCAGTGTGATTTACCTTCTGTTAAGATGATATCAAAGATCCAAGTCTTCTCTCAAACCTGAATTAACATATGCCCAAAAAAACTAGATTTTTGTGGGCAGAAAATTTGTTTCATAAGTCATTTCCTTTCTGTATTTAGGGTCCGTATCTCTCTAAGGAATACCAAAAATGAATGGATCACTAGACAAAAATGGTAATTAGAGTATGAGTTGAGCATATCTTATCCACGAGCTTTCTCACTAATTCCTCATGATAGCATGATGTGATTGGCAAAATTATGATTCTCCTAAAGTCGTTTGACCACTAAAGTTCCTATTAGGATTTTCTTTAGTATGGCCGATGTTGAAGCCTGTTTTATGCTGCATCATATTATCAAAGAAGAAATTGAGGTTCGGGTGAAAAATATTTGAATTTTGATAACCTTTAGGGAAACATCTTAAAAGATTTTGTCACCATGAAAACATATGGTTAAATGGAATTAGGTTTATTGGTCATGACTGAAATCACCATCTTTTCTTGTAGTGGTTGGACAAGTTTGGTCAAATAGGTGTGCATGCTACCTATCCTGATGCTAAGCAGGTATTACAAGGTTAGCAAGCTTATGAAAAGTTCAAGGAATAACATCATGGCAATGGATAAGTTGTTTGTCAATAAGGCAAACATCAATTTTGGCCATTCAAGCTTAAGACGAGAACAATGCTCTAGATTTTTCATACGGTTACTTAATTTCCTTCGTTATATAAGATCGAAACCATCACAGTATTCTTTGCATCTGTTTCAGTTCAACAATGGTTGGTAATTCTTTAGTGACTGTTCATTCAGTTTAATTTCAGACATTCAACATCTATTAGGATCTCGTGCACCAATTGACAGATGTAGAGCTCTTTTTTTCTAGCATTTTGCATAATTATTATATGATTTCCCCATTACTCCTGAGGTTTTGCAATTAGCTCATATACTTTGAGCTAGTTTTAAAAGCGTGAGCGCATCGAGCGCTAAGGTCCCTAGAGCCAAGCGCTAGCGCACGAAATGCGTATTAGTAGTGAGGCTCTAATTTTTGCTAAAATCCTTTATAAATCAAAAAGTAACATATAACTCAAATAATAAAATAGCAATATAGAATTCAAATAATAAAGACTAATGCTACCTACCCAAAGACTAAACAGTATTAAATAAAAGAGAAGAAAAACAACATAAGAAACTTGGAACTTTGTAAGAGTGTAGAAACACTAGAATCTCATCATCCACCATCATCATCATCATCATCATCATCACACTCCTTACTCATCCTCGACTAATCTCCATCGTTGTCAGACAGTAGTAAATTAAATTTTAACATAAAACCAATTGACATACAATATTGACACTTGACATAGCAACAGCCATATTATAATCAACAGTAGCAATAGCATAATCACAGTTTAACAACTATACAATTATACAATAGATACAATTATACAATAGAAGTATAGAATATACAATAGCAACAATGAAGTTAGACAGAAGTATACAATTATAGCAAATAATTTAACACTAATAGTAAGTAGGAAAATTAAGTACAAACATGAAAAATAGACAAAAAAAAAAACACTCACTGTAAAAAAACAGCATACATTAAAACAATCAATCAACAACAATCAAGCCTATCCCCATATGTGCGCTAACATAACCAAATGTATATTCCGGAGTCATCCACAAAAGTCCTCCTTCCACTCCCTCCGATCGAGAGGCCTCACTCTCTGCAAATCCAACGTTAGATCTTTCTAACTCCTTCAAGTCATTTAGTCTCCCTCTACCCGTTTAATCCCTTCCCCACTCTCCAACTCTCGCAACCGAGGGATGGAGCATTATTAAACAAAGAAGAGAAAAAAAACACAATAAAAGAAATTTAAAAAACAGCAGGGAAAAATAATTGAAAAGGAGAGAAATTAAGAGTAAAAAGAAAATAGAAGAAAAAAGAAGAAAAAAGTAGAAAAAAAACAGAAGAGAAACCAGATACGAAACACTACAGAAAAAAAAAATTAAAAAAAAGAAAAACTACCTGAAAAGATGACCGGATGGTGACGGTGGTGAGGCCGTGGTGGTGGTCGGTGGTGGATGAAGAAGTGGATGAGAAGATGAAAACTATGATGAAGCAGATGTCAAGCAAAGCAAGACATATCGCAAAGCAATGAAAATAAATGGCAAAAAAAAAAAATTTTAATAAAGCACATAACCGTGATTACAAGTTATATTGCAAGTTGGAGCATTGGCCCAGGACAAAAACCCAGTATTTTTTTTTTTAAATTAAAAGTATTAAAACAGAAAAGCAAAGTATCAAAGCCTTTATCTATGAGCCCGCTTCACAACGCCTCACGCTACTCCTCAGGCCCCAACTACGCTTATCTGGGATCCACGCTTGCAATGAGCGTTTCCTAGCGCCTCTCTGCGCCTCACCAGCGCGCCCAGTGCGCTTTTAAAAACCAAGCCTATGAGTTTTTTATAACGCTCCATATACCTAACATTCAACGAGCAATTCCTTAATAAACGGAACCTAACTTGTATTTATGATTTTTTATATTTTCCCTTCTTTCCTCACCTCCATTATCTCTCTTCTATTCTGATTTTTAATAGTCTCTCCTTCTTCCCTACCATCTCCATTCACCATAGACTAGGACCACCAACCCGAACATGAAACCCAGCCAGCACCACCGCCAACCACCAAACCCCACCACCATCTTCTTTTTTTTAAACCTACCACGATCCAACCACCTTCACCCTAACACCGATTTTTTTCTGTTAACATTTTTGGATTTAGTTATGATTTGGGATGATTTGAATTCTGTTTTGGTTCAAATCGTTGCTTTGGTGAACGTATTGTGTGGATTTGGTTGGAAGTGTAATAATGAGAGAAAAGACCATGAAGTAAATTAAATGATAACAATGGAGGTGGAAGAACAATAGAAAGGAGGCAAATAAGTCAAAAAATCATAAAACTTAACCATAGTTTTCCACTCATTTAAAGCATTTACTAATGTGCATAGTTCAGGGGTATAATGGATCTTCTAAAACTCTGTTAAGATGAGCTAATTCGCCAATACTCGAATGAGGGAAAAAATTCCTTTTTATTTGGTATGCTAGAAATATGTATTTTGAAAAGAAAGTCTAGGCCTATATCTTTACTATAATTGAGCATGATGTGTTAATCGTTAAATAGTGATCTAATGATTAAGATGCAAAAGACATTGCAAATTGTATAAGAGGAAAAAACCCGTAAAAAAAAAGGTGAAGTAGCTTCCCTAAAGAAAAAGATGAATTACTGAGAGTACATTAGTCACAATTAAATATAACATGCTACATACTTGGCATTAATTATTTCATCTATCAAATTAAAACATCGTAGAAAAAAAATACATTATCGAGAAAGCTAACAATCATTCATAACGATGAAAAATTCATCAAACACACTCGCCACCTTCTAAGTCTCAGCAAGTCGTAACTCACAAGAGCAGCACCAATTTCACTAGATTGTCATTTAGTTGTCTCAGATTAGTTCTAAATTAGTTCAAATTGCTTTGTTAGTATAATTAAATTTGGCCTTGCTGAAATCGGTGAAAACACTCTCCAATAAAGTAATTGAAGTAATTTGTTTTTTCCCAAATGTATTATTTTTCACTTAAAAAATTGCATAACCCTAGACCAAAGGCGCGCCTTTTTTAGCCTTGCGCCTCAAAAAATCCCAAAAAGCGCGCCTTTTATGCCCTTTGAGCGGTACCTGCGTCTCGCCTGAAAAGCTCGCCCTACGCCTTGCGCCCGAGGCCGCTTTGTAAAAACTAGCTATTGGATTAAATAGGAAACTAATATAATATGAAAGTGGTTAAAAAAGTAGATTTAGATTGGAAGAAAACAATAAATTTGCAGTATTTAATTCACATGATTATTGCACAGTGATATATGGGTTTCAACTGTGGACACCATAATTAAAAAATAATATAAATTTCAAAAATTGATTAAAGTGGAGTGTGAACTTCATAGAATATCCATGAGGAATGGTAGGAATTTCGTGGAACGAAAGTAGTAGATCACAATATTTAATTCCTATCATTGTCTTTTATATATGGCAAGCAAATTTGTACCTTCGAAGATCAACTCTTGCATCCCTTAAATCTTAATTCTTAGCCTCTTAGTGCTATTTCTCTTCATGTTTCTTGAATTTCTTTGACTTTGATCCTTTTTCTATTATTCTATGATAATTACGTAAAACCGAAGAAGAGTCACGCATTGTTTCATCTTTTCTCAACCTTTCTTTATTTTTGCCAGCACTTTTGAACCATATTTATCTTTATGAAGAGAACAATAAATATTAATTTCGTATTTATGTTGATCGGTAATATTACATTGAAAAATTCTTGACAATTCAATATGGATACTTTTTATCAAATTATTGACAATTTAAATCTGCAAAGCACATCTACTTTTTTAAAATTTTTATCATTATTTTCAATTAGCATGACTGAAGGCCATATTCTACTGAACTGGTATTGTATATATTATTTTTATGCTCTTGGTGGAACTCTTCATATCGAATTTAGATTTTTAGTGTGATTTAGCGATTCAGAAACGATTTCCTAACACATTCATATCATATTCCTATCAAACACATGATCATACATAAAGAGATTAATATTACTACCTTTGTAGGTGAAACCACAAGTATGTAGCGAAAAGTAATCCGAGACTCCAAGGTCTCCTCTACTAGTCCACAACGATTGAACACCAACGTTCTTAGAACGAAGAGATAAACATCTTGTTTTACGTTTTCAATTAAGAGAGAAGATGGAGAGAGTTTAAATATTTTAATACTTTAAACAAACTATGTATTCTCCTTTTACTGATATATAATTAATACATTAACTTAGTTCAAAGAATGCCTTCTTCTTGTAACCTAAGCAATTACTCATACTTCTTTATGCGGCCTGAGTTAATTATGTTCAACTGATTTCTTTGTGTGACCTAAATTATTATATTAGCTGTCGTCAATTTAATATGGACCCACCAATTATATTTATCTCTAGCAAGTAAAATATAATAACTAATAATTAATTAACTTTATTATCTTAAATCCTAAAAATTATAATTTCGAATGTCTAAGGGACATTTCCTTCAGAAGTTATCCCTACATTCCCTATCACGTATTCTCCATCATCCTAAACCTCTTGTGCCCACTTAGACACCCAATTCTGACAATGCATCTGATCCACCTCTCTTCCCAATTGGCCTCTTGATCACTTCTCTGTTAAACATTAGCATTTACCCTTTAGTCCATCATGCACATCTTATCCATGCTCCCCGGCACGTTCTTTCTCCCCACTTTTTTCTTTCAAATATAGTTGAAATTTATTTTTCAAAGACATATATCTAAGTCATTAATATTTCTATTTTAAACATATTATAGATGTTGGAAGGGAATCTGTAGGAAATTGTATAGGAGGTTGTTGCTTCACGTAAGATATAGATATCTTCTTACTCAAGAATTAATTACAAGACAACCATAAATTAATTTTTCACCATTGATGTTAGCAGATAATCAATTTCAAAGATTCAACATCGGAACTGTGTTGTATAGTGATTATCCATAGTAATTGGATGCTGTGTGGCCTACTGTGCAATACTAAAAATCTTAACTTTTGCAAAGTCTAATCTTTACTAAACAATCTAAATTGTATATCTCTTCGCTACTCTAAATGTCTAAATTTTCAACAAAGTAATCAATCTACTCTTTCAGCCATATAATAACTTAATTTCGCTAAGCAGATTTCTAACCATTCTAGAAGTGTAGGCTGACAAACACAAATGATGAAGCTTTAACTATGTCAGTGTTTCATATTCTGAGTTACGGACTAACTGTGAATTGAAATCCAGATGCAATATATATGACCTATGGATTTATTGCATACTGAGACTTGCATGCATTACTTTGTGATTCAACTTTTCATTTGAGTTGCAAACTATGCAATACAACTTATACTCGAACTCTTCATTTACCCAATTACTCGGTCGATTCCTTACTCTCACAGGATATGGACACTTCACACTCTATTTTGCTAATAATCATGTAAATTTTCAAAATTAGCGAGTTACCTAGACACCCATACCCGTGTCGGCACTATCCCTTCGTAATACATGGCTACTAAAAATTATCGTCATTCTAATGTACTGAATACGATACCGATATTCAAGTTACTGTATAGTACATTCCCCATTTCAAATATATTTTTCAATCAATCTTTTAGTAAAAACATATTAACAATTAATAATTTTGCAATGAGTTTTTCAATTATTTGAGTAATTATCTTTAAAACTCCGCCAAAATATTGAAAATTTCATGAATTTTCTTAGTTTTAAAAATATTATAATAATTTTCTATCGTACCAGTATCCTTTGTTTTCAAGTCGTATATCATATGCTGTTGTTATAGATTACGATCCATATATTAGTCTTCCATCATATTATATGCAACCCTAATGCCCCACTACAATTTAAGATCTTTCCCGCAACTTCCCAAAATGCTTCATTGACCCATTTACCTCAAATCTCAAAAACACTAAAAAAAAAAAAATCCAATTCTTCCGTTATTATTGTAATCACATGGACTATATATTCATCTCCATTTTCAAATCAATTTCATTCAATTTCATTTGTTTTAAAAAAAAGAGTAATAAATCTGCCACCCAAGCGAGGAACTGACACGATGCTCAATAAACATGAACAATTGAAGTTTGAACCCTAAACATCATTTATATGCATGATTTGTTGGCTAAAGGGTAAACTAAATAGCTAAATCATAGCTGCCCTTTCCTCAGAATAAGAAAAGGAACAATCGTGAACTTCATTTCTACTCAATAGGATTGTCCAAAACTTGCTTATTTATCTAAGACATACAATATAATTCTTCTTTTTGTTGTAAAGGAATAAAAAGTTAGCATCAATGTATATTCAATCTCTGACAGTAATCTAAAGAGTGTTTGCCTATTATTTTGCATGTTACCCTTTTAACTCTAAGAAGTAAGAACCACCAAATATTAATAAAAAATAAGAAGGCCCAATTAAAAATTACTTCTCATGTATAAATATTAGTGCCCTTCTTCTCGTGTGTGTTATTCCAAGTAGCTGACCCCTCGTATAAGTTAAGTTTTGATGATTTACAAGTAAGAAGCCATGCTTGCTGTCCGATCATAAACAAATGGCTGAGTTTGTTGACAGATTCTGCATAATGAAGCCATTCAATCCAATATAAGTTTGGTGTAGTCCACAAGTGTATCACTAGCAAAGCAGAAATTTCCATGAATTACCGAAAACACCCAAAATTCGATGTCCATCCTTCTATCTTACAAGTGAACCTCCTGAAGGGTGCTTATAATCAATATTCAATACAGTAACTCCCCTTAGTGCATTACTGTACCCAATTTTCTTTTCTCACAACACAAGATGGTTTTATAGTAAAAATATTATAATATCTTCCCATGTGGTGTGGTTTATTAAAGTAAATCACAATCCAGAATAGTGAACAAACATGGTTACTCTGTAAGGTTTAACGTATACTTCTTAGTTCCAGATCTTGTTGATCATAGATGATGTATTCTATCACCTCACTGCATTAGCATTCGTTATATATGCTTCAACTTAAAAAGCCCCTTTAGTTGAGGTCATCAGAAACAATTTCATCATACTGAGCTTCATTTGGCTTCTGCTCCTCTATCTGTTGTTTGAACAATTTCATCAAAACATTTATCTTGACTTGCATTGAATACTGTTGACTCTGTAAGCCTTCTTTGCTGTTTTATCCAATCACAGTACTCTATCTGAGTTCATTTGAAACTAGTTCATCTAAATATGTAGCCTTCTTCTTTTCTCAGAGCTTGGAAGAAACAAAATTTGATTACAGACAACCTAATAGCTTTCAACTTTGAGCCAAAATTATCTTTCGTGAAGGCCAGAATAAGCAGCTTTTTTCAAGCTTCTGTCATTACAGGACAAAATTTTATTTTATTTTTTGAAAGATTAGTGGAGAAAATACTGTCATTTCTTGATAATATTCTGCAATGTATCTATAACTTCAAATACATTTGTAAAGACTTCAATGGCAATGCTTTAATTTTTCCAGTCTATGAAGCCCTTTTTGTCCGTTTAATGATAGTGTAGTTTTGTTTGGCTGACTTATCGCTCAGAGATAATAAATACCATCCTTTGACATATTAAGGTCGATGTTAACTTAGTACATATAGTGTACATGATGATGAAAGACAATATATTGCTTCAATGTTGTATGATTTCAACATTCTCAATGGACGACATACCTGTGAGTGTCATGTCCATGACCTCTTGATCTTACACTACAAATACTTCAATTTCAACGCTTAAAATATGTTTCGTGTTTGTTGTTTCTTGTTGCCTCATAAATGACGCCCAATGCCTCCAATGTGTAGCTCCCATTCTGATGAAAACTTGGTCTACTATGTTTATCTGTCCATGGAATTTTAAGCTCTTTTCGCTTCAGCCTTGAGGCCAATTGCAAACTTCGTCCTAATGTTATACTACACTTCTAAAATAAAATAACACCTTAATAGCTACTCTTTATTCAAAAACAGCAGGTGATATACTATTTACCCTTACTTTTTCTTAACTTTTTATTAGTGTTGCCCTTAAAACCTATTTTCTCTTATCATCATTCTTAATCCTCTCCCTTTACAATCCTTCGATTTCTTCATCATTTTCATTTCTGATAACCATTTCACCTTCACTCTAAGCGTTTTTATTGATGAAGCTGCTTACGACTCTCCTCTTATTCTTTCTGGTTTCTTCCACCATCTATCCTTTCTCTCTTTCTTCTCCTTCTTTATTCTGGTTCTTATGCTTGTTCTTTTTTTCTTTTTTTACTTGCAAAATCTCTCAATCTCCTTTGTTTGTCGACTTATCATCTCCAAATCATCTCAAATTTGGATGTAATCCACTAGCAGCCTTAATCCCACGATCTTGAATATAAACAAAATCATTCAAGATCTCATCAGTAATCGAGCCGAAAAAACCCACCATGCACCTCTATTACGAGGGATCCTCATCGCTCTTAGCCACGTACCTTCTCGCCTTGGCAGTGTTAACCGCTTCACATGACCGACCTGCTTCGTGTGATGCAAAAAAACCTTCTTAGGAAGAAGGTTCATATCGAGGGCCCACCAATTGAGCCAAGAAGAAAAACGTTCTGCTTTGTGTCAACCTGTTCAGCGAGGTGGCCCAGATCACGCAAGAGGAAGGGTCGTGAGGAGGATCACATGTGTGTTTGTGGGCTCCCAAATGTCCCAAACCCTCGGAATCGATATTGTTCAAAGAAGAAAAAAGAAGAAAGAGCTGGAAGTAGGGTCAATCTAGGAATTGCTCTGATTAAAGAAGAAAACCGAACGAGGATAAAAGGGACTCGTGTTTGCTCATTCAGACACGATTCGAGCTTCGGATGCTAATTTATGCTTTAATTATTGTATTTGGGATTTTTAGCCCTTTTTTAGTACTTCTAATCTGATCCCTTTTGATCTTTTGTTTTGTTGTGGTTAACTATATTTTTACTTCGTATACAGTACTTTATGTGTTTGTTTGAAGTACATTTCACATTTTTTTGGTAAATTTCAATGACTTTAGATGTTTAACATGCTTTCAATTATTCAATTGGTCCCCATCTATTGTTCATCCTTTAGTTTGTGTTTGCCTTTAATTATTCATCCTTTAGTCAACAATAATGTCCCAAAACACTGCTTTACAAATTATCTTCCTTCTTTTTTTTCAATTGAGTTTTGTCGAAATAATGTCCCCAATTGTGTGCCTTTATTATGGACTTTAAAGCCTCTGCTTTTTGGGTATACTCCAAGCCCAATATTTTTTGAAATGTTTGTTATCTTCTTTTTTGCCATTGTGTTTGGACAGTACACATACAGAATGTGACAATACCATACAAATTTTTTCTCAAGCTCAATATTTTGACTTTAAATGTTACATTACACATACAAAATTTAATGAAGTTACTTAATTTGATTTAAATTACAATAATAAAATGATGATTGATTAGTGATGATGATATAATTGATCACTTCTTAGCTTCTACACTTAATGCCTACTATTATCAGCTGATAACATGCGTAAATTATGGATTCATATTTACTGATTACCATAAATAAGCCCCATGTAGCCAACTAAAATTACAAAAAATTTACTGCATATTTGATCAGAATTTTAATGCATATAATCACGAAAATTAAACTGATGGTACCAAAAATTGACATTAACTGTGCAATCACTGGTCCAACTAAAACTAACAAAAAATTACACACTCACAAATACATATACAGCATCAATTTTTTCTTTCACCCTCATCCATCTCTTCGTATTTGAACAAGTCTTTCATAAATACCCAACTCCCTTTGTCGACAATGCTTTGTGAAAATTGAATTGTGTACTACTCCTAGCCTTCCATTCTTGCTTCCCATGATTGGATCTTATTAAATCTTCCCCTGCTTTTAAAATCTCGACCATTATGTACTTAATTATACCAACAATGTTTCATTTTTTCTCATACCACTCATAAGCCTCCTCCAACCTTCTCTATAATTCATCAATATCTTTGAACAATTGAAATTAATGGACTGAATAGTTATAAACCAAGATCTAAACATTTAATCCAAGATTTGGTTGGAATATGATTGGATCAAAACCACTTCACTCTGTAGAAAATCTGCATCATTAGGTTGAATATGGCCTAGCATTATCTTGTAATGAAAATTTTTGAGCAGTAGCCACTTTGCCATTAAATCAGAAGACCTTTTCTATTCATTTACGCATGACTTACTTGGTTTAACATTTGATACTTTGTACCAAGTCCCGAGCTCATTTTCTATTCTTTTTGATCTCCTCCACAATAAAGAGCTAATACCAAATTTCCTCGGATAATAAACACCATTATCATATAAATTAACTAACCGACACCATGAAACATTACCTTAAATTCTAAACTTAGATTGACAACACATAACGTCATCCTCACCAGGAGTAGGATAACCCTTCTCGTTCAGACTTAAATAAAAAACCATTTTTCGTCAATTTGACACATTTCCCATGTAAAAATTTTCCAGTAGGTTTGTTTGTTCCGGATACATGTTCAAAGCCATTGCATTCTTGCAAGTTATATTATTATCAATCTAGTGTCTACTGTATGACTCCTTAATTTACCATTTTACAAACCTATACATACCATGTAGTGATACTTCAAAAGCACGGCAAAAACCTCACATAACTTTAGAGTAAAGGACGCATTATAAAAATCATCACTTATTCTTTTTTGTTACCATCACCAATTCGACCTACATCAATACATTCCCTCATTAAAAAATTGAATTAAACATCCGTATTATTTTAGAATAGTGTATCAATAACATTAATTTAATGCAAATCAGACAAACCTCAAGCAATTACCATTTGACTCATTAAACCAAATAAGATCGACCAATTCTCAATTTCTCTTTTCTGATTTAAGGTTAAGTCAGGTCGCATTCGATACCTTTCATTTGTGGGCTGATTTTGTTCTTCTTCTTCTTCTTCTTCTTCTATTTGCTACTCCTCCTAAGACTCGGTAGTGCTCGCAAATGAGTCCAAAATCACTAACAACATTAGTAGCAAAGAGGGCCTTAAGAAGGCCAAAAACCATTCAATAAAGYAAGAGAATGAGGGGAAAATACCATATATTAATACAATACATCAGTAATAGGGTCGAATCCACAAAGAAGCAACAATTTCCCATTAATCAATTATAAGCATCTGAACTAATAAAAGACCTTTSATTGTTGTATGA
This sequence comes from Bassia scoparia, assembly GCA_008642245.1. Lineage (NCBI taxonomy): Eukaryota > Viridiplantae > Streptophyta > Magnoliopsida > Caryophyllales > Amaranthaceae > Bassia > Bassia scoparia. The sequence continues at coordinate 28,205 of SNQN01003574.1, read as the reverse complement.
CTAAACTAACGAAAGCATGAAATAATAATATGAATTAATTATGATAAACTAAGTATATGGCTTGTTGGGAAAATTAATACATAAACTAAAAGAACGCTTAAAATAAATATGCAATTGTTTACTTAATATTGAAATACAGATAAATAACCTATTTATAATAAGCCATCATGCTAAAACTAAGCAACTAATACCTATAATAAAAGACTTAGTGGCTAACAACCCCACAACTTAGTCCACTACTCCACTCAACTAAAATAATGCAACTTCGTTAATTGACTTAGTAACAAAATAATTAAAACTAATTTTTTWAAATAAATAAATAAACTAATTAAAAGTTTGAAAGCACTAATTTTAACACAACCCCCTGCTTCAAAGTTGATAAGGATTTTCGTAAAGCACATCTCTTCTACTGCAATGCACATCTCATCGCCTTCAKTTTTGTTTTGGTTGATGCACTTCTCATCAACATTACGATTCGAACTTAGGAGCACTCCTCTCTATGGTGCACTTGTCATCCTCATCTTCAAAATAAGTTTTCTTCTATGGCCACTTATGCCATATCTTCTTTGTCCTCATTTTTAGACCTGCAATTCTTAGCCATATGCCCATATTATTTACACTTGAAGCATTTTGCCTTTCCCTTATGCCAACAATCCTTCTCCTCATGACCTATTTTTTTGACAATTGTTGCATTGGAGGAATTTTCCTTTCCCCTTTTGATTAGGAGACTTTTCTAGAAAGGCTTTCTCACCTTTGTTTTCATTATCTTCGTTTCTCATGCTGCTCCTTTGATCCACCACATGAAATTTATTGATCAACTCCGAAWTGGTTAACTTTGGGAAATCTTTAGTATCTTCAAGGGAAGAAAGTTTTGATTCATTTTTTTTGTGGGAGTGTGACAATAAGTTTATCCACCACTCTTTCATTGTCAAATTCCCCACCAAGTAGTTTGATTTGGTTGACAATTGACATCAACCTTTCTCCATACTCTCAAACTCCTTCACTTTTTTTCATTTCCTCCATCTCAAAATGAGATTTAATATTTTCATCATTTTAGTATGCTCATTTCCTTCAAACTCCTATTTGATTTTTTCCCATGCTTCTTTAGAAGAATCACAAGACATTATACTTGTAAAAACTCCATCCTGACAACGCCACATGAAGACGTGAAAGTGCCTTTGCTATTATTGCCATCTCCTCATTATATTTTTTTATTTGGGCAAAAGTTGGATTTTGTGGAAGGGGATTTGCATCAATATCACACTCAATTGCTTCCCATACGCTTAAAGCTTTCAAATATAATTTCATTTTGATAGCCCATGAATGGTAGTTCTTTCCTTTTAACAAGGGAATGGAAATTGAAAAATTGTTTGATGTCGTTGATAAAGATAGATGGTGAAGGTTAATGAAAAAAACACGCACAGCAAGATAACCTGGCTCTTGATACCAATTTAGTTGGGAAAATTAATACAGAAGCTAAAAGAATGCTTGAATTAAATATGCCATTGTTTACTTAATATTGAAATACAGGTAAATAGCCTATTTATAATAAGCCATCATGCTAAAACTAAGCAACTAATACCTATAATAAAGAACTTAGTGGCTAACAACCCCAYGACTTAGTCCACTACTCCACTAAACTGAAACAATGCAACTACGKTAATTGACTTAGTAACAAAATAATTWAAACTAAATTCTTTCAATAAGTAAATAAACTAACTAATTAATACTTTGAAGCATTAATTTTAACAGGGCTACGGTTCACTATAGCAGCATAACAACAATAACTAGGCATCAACAATTCACAATAAGGAACAATCGAATAGGGTAAAAGTTCTCTCGATTCAAATGAATCATAAAACTACTCCTAATCGTATCTCTCGACTTAGGATAAACTCGGTCTACCTATTGACATAGATCTTGTGCTATGTCTTAATCGCTAGGTCTAGAGACTCATGACTAATTTTATTAATCAATTATTCCCACAAATTTGATTGACAAGGAAAATAATCAATGAATCGATGATTGCCAAATTATGAATCAATTAAACCTAAAGCATGCAATTAATTTGCCTTAATCCTCAATCCCTAGAATTTAGACTACTCACACATATTGCAATTAATCAACAAACAATAATTAGTAAACATGATTATAGCATAAACAAAATTAGTAACATAATAAATGACTAAGATTGAATAATATCGAAACGCGCAAAGAATTCAAGAAAAAAATATGACTTTTATTGAATTTCAAAGTAAAACTAAGAACTAGGTTTATGAGAGAGAACACTACAAAAAAACTCATATAGAAACGGAAATTTAGGGACGATTTCTATCCTTCCAAATTAGGACGAATCAAAATTCAATCCTAACTAGGGACGTTCAAAAATTCCGTCCCTAATAGACGGATCCAAAAATCCATCATAAATTAGGGACGAAGTTTTAAAATCCGTCACAAATTAGGATGATTAATAATCCGTCCTAATTTTTTAACTACTTTTTCCTCTAATGCATCCCCGAAAATCATTAAATTTAGGAACGGAATTTACAATCCATCCCTAATTTTTCAACTACTTTTTCCCTTATCATCTCCTAAAAAATCAAAATTTAGGGACAAATTTCGAAATTCCTCCCAAATTAAGATGCATTATAAAATCCATCCCTAATTATAGTTCAATTATAAAAATCCATCACTAATTAGTGGGACGGATGTTTAACAATCCGTCCTAATTAGAACAATTTAAATGCCTCCCTATTTATAGATTTTTAAACGTAATTCAAAACTAAACTAATTACTGATAGAATTAATTYTGATTACAAAATAGGATTCTCTCTTTAAAAACTCCCCAAACTAAGGTAGAAAATCCCCTTGAATTTACATTAATTTACCCTATTAAAATCGAGCCAAAAAGAGATACTTCCTCCGTTTTTTTTAGTTGCCCCAGTTTGACAATTACACTATTCACAAGAAGCACTTTGACCAAGTTTTGTGCTTTACATGTAATGAAAAATATAGTCAAATGAGATCTCGTTAGATTCGTCTCGTTAAATAATATATTTATATCTAGTTTTTTATAATTTTCATTAATCATAATTATAGTTATTAACAATAAAAGTTGTGTCTCGGCAAGTGTATTTTGTTGACTGGGGCATCTTAAAAAAATGAAGGAAGTAAAAAAATTCAAAGATAGCAACTTGAACTAGTCGGTTCAAATCCAAATTGACTGATTCAGAGGCAAATCGACCGGTTAGTGTAGATACCTACATTTGTCCCTAGCGCAAGACGGCCAATGATAAGACAGCCTTGCAACACACAAGCTAAACGGAGAGAGCTAAGGCCCTGACAAACCTTAAAAAAGGCATGTTTTCACTACATCGAGAACTTTTATCAAGCACGAAACACCCTTAAAAAGGATTTTTAATTTTCAAACAATTTTTAAATTATTTGAACATTTTTCTATAATCTTCGAAATTTTTCTGAATTTTTCTATGCATTTTTAACAATTTTCGGATTTTTGAGCAATTTAATTAATTTTGCAATAATTAATTAAATTATCAAAACAACTTCAAAAATTACTAAATTTAACACAATGCAAAATATTTAACAAGGAATGTTTGCATATTTTTCCATAATTTGTTGACTTCTGCAAAAATAGTTATGAATTTCCAAAGCAAAGATGTGCACTAGAGCGAAACGACTTATTCTAGAAGCTTTCGRATCATTCCCAAGCGTGGGGCCCCATGGCTGGTTCCCCAAGACTTTCTAGGTTCATCCCCTAGCTTCTTGTGAACAAATGGCATCAACATATATTTTATTCCCAATTTATTTCATACGCAATAACTTATTTTAGGCAAGAAAAACATGCAAAAGAGGGAAAGGAAGCTGGGTGCTATTACACCCAACTAGGGCATAATTACGCCCACTTCTTCTCCTCACATGACTCTCGCCTATAAATACCAAGCCCGAGCCTTCATTTCAGACACATACACTCCATATAGCAATGCTCTGTCCGGTTTTCCTCTCATTCTCTCTCTAAAAACACCCTCAAACTCTCCCTCTCTCGTATTCAAAATTCATACAAATTGCTTTGCACTTCTAAAACACCATCAAACACATTTCAAAATACAATTGCACATTCATTCACACTCACGCATTTGAGTTCTTTGTTTGATTTCAAGTTCGATTTGGGTTTGTTCATGTTCGTACGAGTTCGTGTGGGTCCCTAGCATCGTTCTCGATCATTAGTKCCATGTTGCAATGTTAGTTTGAGGCCAATGTCTCAATTTCTTAACCCCCTTTTGCATGCTTGTTAGAAAATCGACTTTYAATGTAAAAGCTAGGGGTTAARAAATTGAGGCCAATGTCTCAATTTCTTAACCCCTTTTGCCTCTTATTTGACCTTTGCCTCATGGTTCCGAACATTACTTCACATATTTCAAGCTTTTTACGAGTTCRACTGCGTCTTTTYAGAGTCAAATCGATCGCGAAACGCGGTATGTTTCATCATCAATTACTCATTYGGGGAGACACATTTAGGTGTCTACACCTATGTAAACAACTCTTAAGCTTAATGCCCATCCCCACCATGACGTGCGGTCGAGTGCACTACGAAGCCATTATGGTTTAAACCTCCTTTGATCATGATAGCGAGTTGGATGTGTTAAGGACCGTTCTAAGCCTAGTCATGGAACCCTCTTGGACACCCAACTGACCTGTTCAATAACGTAGTAACAAACTCTAGGTGGCTGGATTGTTTAGGGCTCATACTAGTGTGACAACGTGCTATGTGTTTTTGGCTAACTAAAGACCTTAGCTTTTTATACTTAAAACAAAACGAGTCATGTATTGAGTCATGTAAGAATCCTCATTTAGCAGAGTGATCATTCCTTAGGCGTTGTAATGTCGATATGTTTGTAACTAGAATCGTTTAAACTTTACGTCTTATGCATCGCATTTTGTAAACGAGCGCCAATACTCGTAGTTTTCWTTAAAAACAAAATAAATTGAAAAAATCAAAATAAAATTCGGATTAAAGAAATTCTGAATAAAAAATACGAAAAAATGAGCAAAAAATTGAAAWTAAAAATAAAGGCGAAAAATGAATTTTGGCGTTCATGCATTCTCATTTTGGGTCAAGTCAATAAGCAAGAAATGATCACTATTAGGCCATGCATTGAGTCCAGTCAAGGAAGCAAGTCATGCACCATTTTTTAACAGTCGAGTCTAATACACTCTCATGCAGGATAGAGTCATCTACATGGAAAATTCAAAGGTCGGAAAGGCACARCCTACTAGTCCATATTCCTTTGCACAAAAGGAAAGTRTAGCAACTCAAGTTCGTCACCTCCACAAATGGGTGAAGAAAGAAACATCGTTCGTGTCATCGCTGAAATGTAATCCAAGATTGACACCATACATGCTTCACTCGAGCAAGCAACATCACCAATTGCCTTACAGCTCAACCTTTTTAACATGGTTCTCAACACAATGGATGACAAACTTGAGGTCCTCATCTTTAAGGTGCACTCATTTGAAGCAACGAAGGAAGAGCTAGCATAAAAGATCGTTGGTGGCCCTTCACCAATAAAGACTAAAATTAGGAGAAAACCATGTCATCGAAGGAGATGTGAGTACACTACTTTGGGGATGAGTAACAAGCAACCAATTGAGCAASTCTTCGCTCAAGGCTTAATCACTCCAGTGGGCCCAACTCCAGACCCAACAATTAATAAGTGGTCAGCAAAATGGGACAAAAGCAAGTATTGTGAGTACCATTGTGGTCATGGCCACTCTACCGAAGAGTGCATTTCTTTAAAGGATCGCATACAAGACATGATTGATGACGTAYCTTTCTATCCTTCCTAAGGGTAAGAAACCAARTATCTAAAGCAAAGCAGTCACTCATAGAGCCCACAATTCACAACAAAAAAAGCAACATGAGCAAGAGTCAATAAATTTCTAGCATAGGTTGAGTCGGAGAGTCCCTCCACCTAGATCTAMTTTTTTATTATTGTCGAGTCTATGTCATTAGGAATAAGTCATGTCATTGTCATTATCCTTCTTCCATAAAAATAATAAAGTTTTCTTTTTCTATTTTTGATTTCTTAGCCTTTCATGTGCTTCAACATTGATGATGAAATGTTAATCAACACATGACATCACAAAAAAAATGAAAAAGAAAATTGGAAAGCAAAAAAAATTGAATAAATTGGACATACTCGAGAGGCCTTCTTTCATAGCTCCACAAAAACATCCTTCTCCCTTCATGCACCCTATCACAAGCACACATCAAAACAAAATCCCTCACAACCACCTTTAGTCTTTTTATGCAAAAATACGCAAAAGGCCAATTTTCATTCACACCTACATCATCCTACCCTCTAAGGTGCGTGCCAAAGTGGCATAAAGCAAAGAAAAGTTGAAACTAAAAACAAGTTGTGGTTTTGATAGTACCAAAAATGAGAAAGTGAAATTAAAAAAAGTATTTTAAAGTTTGAGAAATAAAGTTAGAGCGAGTGAAAGTGATAAAGTCGAAACCCAGCTTCACACATTGCAAAGTTCACAAAGAAAAATCAAAGAAAACGCAAAGGCGAACATACATTGCATCAAGTTCTTCAAAAGCCTCACACCCCAAACCCAAACCTACATTAGAACAAAAAAACCCTCTCCAAATTGAGGGCATTGTCCAAGCTTGGCTAGGCCGATTCTCACAAGGTTTTGACCTATGCAAATGAGGCATCACTTGCAACACATGAACTCACGAACTACGATCGGTCTAATTTCATTGGATACGTAGGCAGCCACACCTCGAGGTTCAAATAAATTAATAAGAATAAATAAAGAGGTCATTTGAATCATCGTATTGGTTCGATGTTTTCTAGAGTTTAAAGCATAATTCTTTTTAGTCTATAACTTGACATAAACTCGAGTTTGAACACACATCTCTTCGCAACCACATCAATCCCTAATCTTGTCACTCCGAGTCACAAAATTGAGTCCTTTTTGTTTTGTAGATCCCTACATTTCTTTCTAAAACCTTTGGACTCTCTTACTCTACCTAATGCTATCATATGTCAGGTTTTACTCATATAGTCAAGTTGCACACCAGCTAGCTCCAGTAAGCTCGAGGGCAGGGGAGGGGGGGGGGCTTTGCTTCAATAGTCATGTCTAGCGTAACATGAAGTCCACTTCTCAATGTGTGGGGGCTTGCTTCAATAGGCCTTCATTCCTTGTTCCTTTCTAGAAGGAGCAGCAAAACTCAAGTTCCCGACTTGAGTGGTCATAACCAATTCACAAGCAGCAGACATGGCAATCATTGGTAACTCTAGTGAGGTTAAGGGCTTGCAGCATCATTAGAGTCTTCATGCATGCAACCAATTCTACAAGGCATGTCCATGGTTCATTAAGGGCCTTACATTGGCATAATAGTCTTATTGCAACAACTCACTCCCTTCTTGGGGGAGCAGCAAACTTAAGTTCCTGACTTAAGTATACATCATGCTACGTGTCAAGCCTTAAGCATGCATCCTTAGGCAAATGCATCACTGCTTGTACTCAACAAGTTTACGTTGATGTTTGCACTACACTCGGGAGTCATTAGGGGCTTACAACAAAGGAGCAGATTCATACATTTGGAGCACATTCAACTTCGGCAAATGAAAGACATATGCTTTTTCTACGCGAGAAATATTATCCCCATGTCGACTAATGTCGTGCTGTTCAACGAGCAACAAACTCAAGTTCTTGACTTAAGTGAGCACCATGTCTCAGCATTTTTCAATAAAAATCAGGGGCTAATGGCAGAAAATGAGACCTCCATGTAGTCCCTGACATATGTATGATCTCTCTTGAAGTACTACGCATAGGGAGACTATCGAAGATTGAGCAACACACCAAGTCAAATTTCTTGCGACCTTACAACTACAACAAATGCAAATCATCTCAACTTTGCAAAAGGCTCTAGACACTAAGCTTCCGGCATCATGAGGATTCATCTACATTATTTCCAAACACAAGAGGCCTTAATCGTAATTTAGGGCTATCATTGCACCAATGATTGCACACAATGCTTCTTTCTTCACAACTTGCAAATGAAGCTTTCACCATAACATGCTGGAGGCTTGATCCAAAAACTTTATTCAAGATGGCTCTATTTAGCATGCAATTTCAAAATTACATCACCGTGTATTTGCTTCCTTGATTAGAGATTATTAAACTCATTACATTACACAAAATTTTTAGAATTGTAGTCCTTCATACTAGGTCTAAGTCGAGTTGACTTGTGAGTCTATAGTCAAGTCAAAACACAAAGTCACAAAAGCAATTGAAAGCAACGTTCTCATATAAGTCGCATCCATAGTGTCAATACAAAGTCAAAGTCAAAGTCAAGGAGTCTAAATAAGTCTAAAGCAACCAATGCAAACGAGGGTCCACCTTTACATGCACATTTTACAAGTACACAACCAGGGAGCTACCCGAAGCAAAATCAATCAAATCATTACTAGCATCTCACATTAGCAACGGGTCAAGTATCTACAGAGGCATTAGGATCCTGGCCTAGCAAACAAGAATGGCTTTTTGAGACACCACGTTTTGGGGGCTAACATCTAGACATCAACTAGCTGTGCCAAACAAACCTTTAAGAGATATAATGTAAACCTCGGAATGCCATATTCCTTCTCAAACTCAAAGCGCCAGCTCTTAAGGCATCTTGCAACTTTGCATAACACAACACCATAATCTAGGTAAGCAAAGTTAAGGTCAAAGCAAAAGGCAAAAGAAATTCAAATCAAAAACACCCCAGTCGAGGTACAATAGATCCTAAGTAGTAAGTTTAAAGGCACCATCCCCAATGATAAACATCAGCAAAAAATATCGTTATACTCAATCGTTGTTAGACAGGGACATCAAAAAGGATTTAAGCTGGCATAAGCATATCAATCAAGCACCAGCAAAAAAATATCGTTATATGCAATCGTTGTTATATGCAACATTAATCCCCAATTTTTCTAGACGGCGGCACCAAAAAGGTGTTAAGAAAGCATGAGCAGATCAAGTAAGAACCAGCAAAAAATATCGTTATACGCGATCGCGGCTATACGCGGCGTTAATCCTAAATTCTCCTAGACGGTGGCACTGAAAAAGAGTTAAGCAAGCATGAGTAGATCAAGCAAGCACCAGCAAAAAAAATATCATTATACACAATCGTGCCTATACGCGACATTACCTTCATCCAAAATCTTCCTGGATGGCGACACCAAAAAGGCTGTAAGACATGAATAGTATTCTCCTAGATAGAAGCATTGAAAAGGGGGGGTAATCTTGGATGGCGGCACCGAAAGAGATTGGTTATTGAAGAATCTTCCTAGACGGCGGCACCGAAAAGGATGTGAGACAAGAGCAGCGTTCTCCTAGACAAAAGCACTGGAAAGGGGTCATCTCGAACGGCGGCACCGGAAGAGATTTATTATTAAAGAATGTTCCTGGATGGCATCACTGAAAAGGATAGATACAAGCAAAAACATCAATTCCTCATGAAGTCCTTACGACGGCATCAGAACAGAAATAAGTGTAGACACCCAAAAGTGTGTCCCCAAATTGAATAGCCAATGAGGAAAAGTACAACATTTCGAAATAGATTTGAATTTGGAAGTTGCGACAAAATCCAAAAACCACACCCACTTGCATGAATTGAATTAAAGTTGAGTTTGAAATCATACACCGAGGGTCCAATAATAGGCGAAAAATAGTTATTTTAATTATTTTCTATTTTTGGCCATTTTTCTTAGCAAAATGATTTTTCAGAATTTTTTCTAAAGGTCATTTCTAAGATTTTCATTCKCATCTTATTCCTTTCATTTTTCTGAGTTTGCATGTATTTTTAAATATTTTTTCTATAATTTTTATAAGTGTGCGAAATAGTTTCAAAAATAAATAAATTCAGAAATTCTAAGAGAAAATCAAAAAAATTCGGGGATGATCCAGAATATTCTAGATGGTTAACCTTTAGCTCCAAGCAAGACAAAACCGGATAAAGGATGTTCCTGGATCATAGATTAGATTCAGAAAATACGGATAGGAATTCCCAAAGGAAGGAAGATAGGGAATAAAGCGTATATATGCTTAAGTTGACGTGGCAGCCATGTCAACCCAAGCATATATACAGATGGGGCTACCGTATATATGCTTGGTATGAGCGTATATACAGTACTCCGATCCTATCATATATACAATTGCTCAAGCGTATAAATGAAACTCTTTCTATTTTATCTTTTCCCAAAATGTCTATAAATACATGCTCTCGGTGCTTATTCGAACATCAATGAAAACCAACGATCGATCAACGAAAATATACATAGTACGTGCAATACAAAGCTCTATAAAATCTCTCTCACACACACAAATCACTCACAAAATCCAAGGTTCTTGAATCCGTCGCAACTTTCAGAGTCGTTTCTTTGCGAATCTAGGTACAAATTCTGAGGCTATTCAATCTAACTTCACTGTTCATTCTTTATCATTAATTTTGATTATATATAGATTGATTTTCATCATTTTTGCTTTGGTTTTTTCAATCATGTAATTCATTCATTTTTCAATCGCTTTTGCTATCTAATCTTTTTAATTATATATTCGAATGTTTGATGATGTCTTTTGTTGTGATAAGGGATCAATTAGAAGCAAAGCTTTTGATAGACTAATCTTTGTTTTGTTTTGTTTTGATATGATACAAGGTAAGTTTATTCTTATATTTTGTGTTTTTAATTCATGAATATTATTGAATATATTATTTTATTGAATCTTATGCATACGACGCTTTGATCACTTAAACAACACCGAAAATTGTTGTGGAATACATTAAATTCAGACTAATTGTGGATCGATTTAGGCTCCGTATTAATTGATTGATTATTGAAGTGATCAAATTATTAGGTTAAGTAGGTGTACGTGCATAATAGAACTCACTTTGTAATGTTCTAAGGCTAGAGCTCTATCTAAGGATAAAATTGTTATGTTGTGTGTATTAATGATTAATCTAATGGAATTACAATGAGACGAGTACAGCCACTACATGCGGGAAGATTTTGGTCAATTCAATCTGTCCATGTCCGAACCCACGAATTGTCAGACTAACTAATAGGGCCATTAGCTTGGCATCTATATTTCAGGTTCATGATTAACCTATATAGACGGTGGTGATTCATACTCGACAACACTCCAGTGCATCTCATGTGTGGTATTTGTGTCTCAAGACAAAACGAACTGACATACGGTAAGTCCCGATAAGGGCAAACGCCTACAATAAGTAAATAATATCAAGATAAACATAATGAGTCTACCGGAGCATCAAAACGACATAGCAAACAATATAGGATAAACTAAGAGTCTTATGGCGCATCGGAGTGGACAGAACAAACTAAAGATCTTGCGGAGGATTGAGGATAAAACAATAAAGATCTTATGGCGGCATCGGACTGGAAAGAAACCAGCTAAGAGTCTTAGGCGACATCGGAGCGAACATAAACAACTAAAATGTCCTTACGCGGATGGAGCAGATAGAACAAATAAAACATCCACTTACGAACATCGGAGGCGGACAAAGCAAATAACGGCAAAGCTACCTATAAAATTTCCTAACAAAGACAGGAATGCAAACGCGCAGCAGAACTACAAAGCACGGGTACAGTAACAAAACCAGACTAATAGACAAAAACCAGCAAAGCATCAGATACACATAGCAACAACCAGCAACAACAACAGCATGGTCAGTAAACTAACGCATTTGTATTGCAGTACTGTGTCTTTGGATTTGTTTTTACGAGACTGTCTCTCTCAAACTCACCAAATAGGCCTTCTAAATGCCAATTTGTCATACAAGACGCCAATAATAGACACCCCTTGTAACACAGAAGCTAAACCAAGAGATTAGCGTTTACAAACCTAAAAAAAAGGCAAGTTTTCACTACACACAGAGCACTTTTTCAAGCACCTAAACACCCTTAAAATGAGTTTTATTTTCATATAATTTTAACTTATTTTAAAAAAATCTAGAATTTTTCATTAATTTTCTAGTGCTTTATAATTTTCTGATTTCTACATTTTTTAATTAATTTTACAATAATTAATAATATTACAAAATGCTCTAAAATTACGAATTAACAATATACAATATTTACAAGAATAGTTTCATATTTTTCCATATTATTTTTTACTTTGAAAAATAGTTATAGACAACAACAGCAAACACGCATGGGTACGCTTATTCAGAAGCTCCGAACATTCTCGAGCGTGGGCATGCTATGCTCCAAAACTATCTAGATTCTCCCTTAGCTCTTGGCATGAATCATCATCATAATTTTATCCCAATTTATTCATACGTATATTATTTTAGCAAGAAAATCACGCAAAAGAGAGAAGAAGCTGGGCACATAATTACGCCAAGCTACTAGGGCTAATTATGCCCAGTTCTAATGCTCCTTCAATGACTCTCACCTATAAATACCAACCCGGCCTTAATTTACACATAATGTACGGCATCGGGCATCACCCGGTCAGCTAGGTCTGTCCCTGCTCCGGGTACAATTGTGATGATTTGTTTTGACTAGTTGAATTTCTTTCTTGCATAGTGTAAAATCTGATTGTGTGAATTATACTCAAAATGAGTAGAAGAGTGCCCCGCACTTCTTTTCGAAAGTTACGGAACCCGTTTAAGCTTACCTATATTTGCATAATTAAGAAGGACTCCATAGTATGTCGTGCACCAAAATTCAGGATTAGGGACAAGGTAAGGGAAGTAGTGACAATTCCATCTAGTGGCCGGTCATTGCGAGTCCATTGTCAAAAGACACAACGATTTTCGTTCTAACCGCTAAAGCATCTAATACTATGTGATGTGCTTAACAGAAAATATATACACATAAGACTAATTATGTGTTTGACGACATGTGTTTATTCAAGCACGTCCCATAAGTATATTGTACAAGAAACTAGTCTAGTAGGCGTGAGAACACGTAGATTGTTTGGTATGTTTTAGAATATTTGTTGTATGCGAGCATGCAACATTCAACAAAATTAAAAGTTGCTTAAAGATATTTTAATTCATGTGAATATTGTCTCTTATATATCATCAAATTCATAAAAGTGTAATTCTAACAAAGCACTACGCAAAGGTGTTAAGAGATTAACATTTGCTCAAACTTACCTTGCACATGGTGCTAATTATTGAGAACGTGCTAGGGACCCAAATAACCGGCACGACACAAAAAGATACGATCGAGTTAAGAATTACAAATAAACCAAGAATCTCAAATGAATGCATGAATGATTGGAATTGTATTTTGAAATGTGTTTATTATTTTGAAAGTGTAAAACGAATTGTGTGAGTTGCAATGTCGAAGAGAGAAGAGATTTATGTGGTTTTGGAGAGAAAGAGAGGAGGAGAGAAGAGGAGAGAGAGAGCAACAGACAAATGAAAGAGATCGGCAACATCAGAGCATATAGAGTGTTAGTGTTTGCAAATGAAGGCAGTGGTCTTATTTATAGCAGAACATATAGAAGAAGAGAATTGGGCGAACATTTGCACAAGTGTGGATAAAATTAGCCCAACTGGGTAATATCGCCTAGCTTGCTTTCTTCTATGTGTTTGAGTCACTTTATTTTAATTGCTCGATTATTTTAAGGAAAAAATTGATTTACGCATTGAAAAGTTGTGAGTCGTGCTAATAAGCAAGCTAGGGGATGAACCTAGACTATATTGGGAAGGAATCCAAGCAGGACCCATGCTCGAGAAAGCTTCGAAAGCTTCCTAAATGAGCCGTATCGCTCGGGTGCGCATTTTTGYTTCAGAAATTCATAACTATTTTTCTACAAGTCCAAAAATTATGGAAAGATACACAAAACATTCCTTGTAAAAAATAGTACATTGTGTTAAATTTTCAAGAATTTTGGAATTGCTTTCATAATTTATTTTAGTATCGCAAAATTAATTAAATTGTTGAAAATTTCAAAAAATGCCAAAAAAGCTTAGAAAAAATTAGAAAAATTCTATTTAAAATGTCTTAAAATAAGTTAAAATTATTTTAAAACTAAAACTCATTTTTAGGGGTGCTTTAGTGTTGGAAAATGTGCCCGATGTAGTGAAAACTTGCCTTTTAGTGTCTATTGGGGCCCCAGCTCTCTCRATTTGGCTTGTGCGTTGCAAAGGGGTGTCTATCATTGGTCGTATTGGGTTAGGGACAAATGTAGGTATCTACATAAGCCACACCTTGGTTAAATTTGTAGAAACGAAGGTCTCATGAAACGAAAGCCAAAGTACCTTGTACCTGCAAAACAAATGCATTAGTTTTACCTGCACTTGCGGTTGTTGTTTCTTGCTTGCTTGTTATTGATGCTTAATTCTTGGTCCTTGATGCTTGTTCATTAGTTCATGTGCTATTGTTTCTTATGTCTTTTGCTTGGTCACTTTGAAAATRTTTGCTGCACCTAGCCTTTGTTTCTGTTCGCATTCATGCCTTCACTGGGGAATTTTGTGAGTGTGCCTTTGCTGTTGTTCGCTTCTGCCCCTTCTGATGTCGCCATTAAGGACTTCAAGGGGGAATTTATGTCTTCGTCCTCGCCTTTGCTTCCACTTGAGAACTTTGTATCCATGGAACTTCACACCTTTGCTTGAGATTTCTTGTCCCTTTGGAATTTGATGTCTACGCCGTGGATCCTTCATTTGTTTGTTTGCTTGACTAAGAACTTCACGCTTTAGAACTACACGTCTTGGCTTTTKCCTTTCATTCAACTTTGTTTTTTCCATGGTGAAAGAGCACAAAATCTTTGGTCGTTGTTATGAGAGAGCACAAAATCTTTTTATGCTCTTGTTCTTGCCTGAAACTTCGATGCTTTTGTTTAAGAGTTTTTTCTTTCATTCTTGTTTTAGAATCTAGCTACACCTTCATTTTTGCTTGAAGTTTCAACGCATTCATGTTTAATGTTAGCTCTTTCATCTGGCTGCCACACTGTGTTCTTTATCTCCACCTGGAGAATCTGGTGCTCCTGCATCTAACCGAATTTTCGCTTTAATGATTTCACGAACACCACGTTCATGTGGGATTTTCACAAACTTCACAGTTCAACTGGTCTCCGACTTTACGTTAAATGGTTCTTTCACCAACTTCACGTTCGATGGTTCTTTCACGAACTTCACTTTCACGCAAGACTTATCACGTTCAAAGGTTCTCCACGATTGAACTTCATGTTCAGACTGGTCTTACACGAACTTACATGTTCAAGATGGTTCTTCTACGAACTAAAGTTCAATGGTTCATCATAAATATCACGCTTACGACTACGCTTTTAATTGGTTCTTCACGAAATTTCTACGTTCAGATGGTTTCTTCAACCTGAACTTCACTGCTCAGAGTTTGTGCCCGATTCTGTTTGCCTGCTTCTTCTTTCCGTTGCGTTCGTCCACGAACATTTCTCACTTAACTATTGTGTGGTAATATCGTCTTTTTTGCCTGGTGATGCTTTGATCTTCTTATGTTGGCCTAATCTCCCATCTTATGGTTACACATCAAGCGAATAGTTCCTCACTTAACATTAATGTAAACGAGTCTTTGCTGAAGTTTTGTTTAGGATATGGTGTTATTGAAGCTTACTGCTTCTTGGGTGATTATTAGTACCTAACCAGGGGTTACTTTGCTTCAGCTTTTAACTTTTGCTTTGTGTTTTGCTTCCGACTTTTTCTCTGCCCTGGACTATGGTAATTGTTCCTTCATAAATATGTATAGTTTCATGTAAGACGTTTTGCATGGTTGTGCTTTGAATTTGAGAAGGATAGGTAACTGCACTTGTATCGATATCTCTTGAAGATGTTATCTGGCTAGAGCCGATTGATGTCTAGAGTCAGGCCCCCAGGACATGTTGTGCTTAGTCTCAGAAGCCAATACATATGGTTTGCTAGGCTAGGAGGCCTAATGCCTGATTGTAAAACCCTGATGTAGACCGTGGGCCAACCCCATGGGGGGCCTTGGGCCTACATTGATGTGTGTGTGTGTTGTGAGCTTGAGCACGAACCTCCGCACGTGATGTGGCGTTAAGGGGAGGTTGTCGAGTAAGGGAGTCGCAACCTTGTGCCATATCAGTTTAAAACACGGACGCCCGAAACGTGGTAGCCAAAACATGGCCCAACGGTCACGATCCAGTAACTCGTCGTATGGTTCGGTGGACATGGGTACGGATTGAAATCTTATGATCCCATTCGCCCGCATGTAGCGGCCTCTACTTCGGTCTCATTGTATTCCATTAAAGCCCGATTATTATGCACAATATCTTAGCAATTTTGAAAACTTATTAAGCGCACATAGTCCTAAAAGTTTACTACAAACAGGATTTTCTATTATGCACAAAACAACTACCTAGCCTAGAAAAAGTGATCACTGATTTAGTCAAATTTAATAAGTGCCTAAAAGCCGGTTGTCCATGAATTAATCTGACTTTAATGTGATTCACAAAATTTCCCGGTCTTTATTTAAAGAGCAACCGAAATGCAATACAAAACATAATATACATATATAGCATATTACAAATAATACATCATCCTTACTTGTGTGTAGACAACAATTTTAGAAAAATAATAAATATATGATAGCGCCTTTGATCGATCCGCTAACAAATCAAACCACAATGTTAGTATTGATGAGGAAGCGCTCGTTAAAGGATTGCTATACAAAATGCAAAGAAGACGTTAGTAATGACAAGCAACGTTAATGACAACGAGGAAAATGAGGAGATGGATAATAGATGTTAATGAAAACGAAAAACACATAGAAATGAATAAAATAATCCTACATATTTAACATGAAGCGATTAAAAAGGTGGTTCTAACATTTGTTAATCGAATTAGAAACTCGTAATAGTTGTTAATCAATTTGAAGATACTAAATGAATGTTTTAAGTTGAGTAGTCTCAGAGGTATACCTCATATCACTCCTTGAAGTGACCGAAAGGCAGCAAGAACTCGTGATTGTATGAGTAAGGAGTGAGAGTGAGTGTAGGCAGAATGTATGTGCTCGTGAACGTGTGAAAGTCCTCTCGAAAGTGAAGCAAAGGCATGTAATTTATATGGCACGTATGAGGACTAAGCGTAATATGCTGAAAAGGGGATCGTATGTACGCTCAAGAGGAGCGTATATACGCTCGATGGGGAGCGTATATACGCTCGAAGGAGCGTTAATACGCTCGAGGAGCGTATATACGCTTCTTGAGCGTTTATATTCTTTGATTATTCTCGCGAATCTTCTTGCGATTTCCGGGTGATGTTCGTTGAATGTGGATGCCCTCTTCCCCAAGAAATCGATTCTGAGAACATTCCCATATTTCTACGGTATTTTTTGTGTATTTTTGCATTTTTTTATTTTTTTTGCATATTTTGATTTTTGTAAATATTGAAAAATCATAGAAAATTGTAGAAAAATCAGAAAAATAATCTAAAAATAATGTGAACTCAGAAAAATGAGAAGAATGCAATGAAAAAGTTAATATCATGAAAATCACCAGTATAAATTATTTTAAAAATTCCAAAGTTAAAAAGAAATTCTAAAAATTAATATAATAAAGAAAATACTTTTACCTTTATTTGACCTTTGCTTCAGGTTCCGAGTATTACTTCACATATTTAAGCTTTTTCACCGAGTTGCTGCGTCTTTTTCAGAGTAAATCGATCGCGACACGTGGTATGTTTCATCATCGATTAATCATTTGGGGAGACACATTTAGGTGTCTACACTTTGGACCTGTTGCTAATGTGAGCTGCTGGACTACAGCTGAAGCGAAACTTGTCTTTTCTAACTTTCGAGATGCTAGTAAAAACGTGGTTTGCTTTTCTTTGGGGTTAGCCCCCTTGACTATGTACCTTCAAATTTTGCACTTGAAGGTGGACTCTAGCTTTGCATTAGTTTGTTTTAGGACTTGTTTAGACTCCTTKGTTGTGAGTTGACTTGTTTGACTTTTGWATTGGTGCTTTTGTGAGTTGACAAACTCTATGCATGTAGCTTATACGTGACATGATACATTGACTTGCTTTTTGCGACTTTGTGTTTTGACATTGACTATGGACTCACAAGTCAACTCGACTTAGACCTAGTATGCAAGGACTATAGTGCAACGTTTTTGTGTAATGCAATAACTTTTATTAATCACTTTGTCAAGGAAGCAAGTACATGTTGATGTACATTTTGAAAACACATGCTAGATAGAGCCTTCTTGACTAAAGTTTTGAGATCAAGCCCCCAACATGTTGAGATGAAAGCTTCCCATGTGAGTTGTGCATAAAGAGACATTGTRTGGCTATCAATGGTTGAATGTTAGCCCCCATAAATTATGACGAAGGGCCTCTTGTGTTGTGACGGTGTTGTAGATGACCCTTTGTAGTGCTGGGAGCCTAAATATCCAAAGCCTTTTTGTTATATTAAGATGATTTGCATTTGTTGTTGTTGTAAGGTCGGCAAAGACTTGGGCTAAGTGTGTTACTGAACCTTTGTTGATCCTTCCATGTGTAGTGCTTCATGAATGATCATGGAAATGTCATGGGCTTCATGGAGGTCTTCTCTTTCTAGTATGAGCCCCCCGATATTGATATGCCGAGACACGATGCTGACTCAAGTCATGAACCTAAGTTTTTTGCTTCTTGAWGAGCATGAGATTGGTTGAGCATGGTGAAGAATATTGTAGATACATACATTTGTCCCTAGCCCAAAATGGCCAATGATAAGACATCCCTCGCAACACACAAGTCAAATCGAGAGAGCTAAGACCCTGACAAGCCTTAAAAAATGCAGATTCCCTTGCACCAGACACCTCTTCCAAGTATTTAGCACCTCAAAAAATAAGTTTTAATTTTCAAATAATTTTAACTTCTTTTTAAACTTTTTTTTTTAGAATTTTTCGGAATTTTTCTAAGCATTTTGGCGATTTTCGGAATTTTCAACATTTAATTAATTTTGGGAAAATTAATTAAATTATGAAAATAATTCAAAATCACAAAATTTTCGCACAATACACTATTTTCACAGGAATTTTTTTGCATATTTTTTTCCATAATTTTTTTCGATTTATGGTTGAATATTTATGAATTTCTTAAGCAAAAACGCAAAATCGAGCAATGCGGGCCATCCGGGATATTTACTCGAGACACGCGTCTCTCGAGGAAGTCGAAAATCCTAGTATCGTGATAATATCAGCCATAATTCGCTAATAATATCAACTATATCGAATAAATACGTATATATTTTACGAATATATTACGATATTATTTCATTACCATCTCGCTATTCGAGGTAAAGCATCTCGAATATCGCAATAATATTAGATCATAATCATATAAAATAAATATGATTATATACAGATATTATTTCATCGCAATCACGCTATTCGGGCATGGAAAATTGGCCGAATAGGCTGATACTGGGCGAATCTACACCAAGAATTGGCTGTTTTGTTGCAATTTCGACCCTTGCCTATAAATAAGGGAGCCTCTCTATTCATTTGGGGGGCTGATCTTACTTTGGACAAAACTCTTCTCACTCTTCCCAACTTTCTCTCGCTCTCTCTCTCTTCATTCTCTCTCACAAACACACTCAAAACTTCAACACGATTCAAAAACATAAAGGTACTTCAACAGGTTCTTTTGCAATAGATCTAGGAGGTTAAAAAGGGTTCTAAGGGGCCGAAGCTGCGTCCTTGGTTTTCCGACATCGTGTTACCGAGGTAGGTTTGAGGCCAAACGTCTAAGTTCTAAACCCTTTTGCTGCTTGTTTAGAAATTCGACTTTCTTGTAATTTGCATGTAATATTGATTAACACAATTGTCAATTCAAATTAAAGGCAACCTTAAGGCATAACTTTAATTATAGCAAGAGTGTTGTATGCTTGTCCCACACATATAATATGCTTTATAAAGACCTGCAAATTTCGTGTTTTCACTTCTAATAAATAACTATGGACAACCGGCAACTATTAGGCTCATGGAATATAATACGAATTAACAACTGCCAACAAACTAGACACTATTTGCATAGTAACTTGTGTTAAACACCCGCTAGTAATTTTGGCATGCTTAGGGTTTAAAAGAAAACTGTATGTTGTTGTCTTTTCGGACAATGAACCGCAATACTGAGTAGGAGCCGCTAGATGCGGGGGGTGCTTGCACTACTTTACCCTTACCCTTGTCCCACTAATCATGACTTTAGTGCACTAACCATATGGAGTCCTTCGCCTTGGCTTTGACAATATAGAGCAAGGCTTAAAACGGGTTCCACATCTTCAAAAGAAGTGTGGTGGCGACTTCCCTTTACTTATTTTCGGTATAACACAACAAGCTATCCAGGCATATCACAGATATGGCAAAAGCAAGAATAATCATTTACTAACCAACAGCGCGTAGCTTAAATTGTACCCCGAGCAGAGGCGACGGGACTAGTCCCGCCCAGGTGACACGCCCCGGCGTGACCCAGGTGACCCGGACTCCGGCCGCAATGATGTTTTCTCTCTTATATATTGATGTGCTTCAAATGTTGGAGGGGAGCTAGGCTGGGAGCCATTCTTTTTGTTATTAAGCCCCTAATGATTACTCCGCGAGTGTGCAGTGTGAGATAATGCAAAACTTGTGGGACCACAAGTAGTGGATTGCTTTAAGGATAACTGTTGTTTATCCTGGTGGTAGTGTAGCATAGTCGATGATGTTGGCATCACAAGGAGGTCCAGGTTTAGGGTTATATTATAAGGTCATCCAAAGAAACCTTTCTTTAAGTTGAAACTCCTTCATTTTTGCTGGCCTTCGTTAGAGGAAGATAGTTTGTTTGTGGATGAGAACCCTATGCCACTTATAAGGCCTCATACAACTGTGACATCCGCCTTGTAGGTCAGACATTATGAGACCTGATGACATTGGCAGCCTCAATCTTATGTGGAAGTCACATGATGCGCACTTGTCTACTGTATTGTGGATTACCATAAGCATTAAGTCGGAAGTTAGAGTCTTTGCTCCTCAGAAGGGAAAAAGGAATGAGAACTTGTTTGTCAATGTAAGCCCCGAAGCATGAGAAGTAAACTTCATGTGGCACTTAGACACGACACTGTTGAAGTAAAGCCCCYATGGCTTGTTGGAGTTAATCAGTGTGCAATTTTCACTACATGAGCCCAAGAGCTTGACTGCATGATTGCATGAGGAAAAGTAAGAGAGACCTAAGGGTTGTAGAAAGAAAGGCTTGGGATCTACAAAAGAAAAAAGGACTCGTTTTGTGACTATGGGTGACAAGATGAGTGGATTGACGTGGCTGGCTAGTAAATGTTGGTTCAAACTCGAGCCTATGTCAAGTTATAAACTAAAAAGTTATGCTTTAAACTTCTAAAAATAATCAAACCAACACAATGATGAAAATGACTCTTTGTTTTTATTAATTTGGTTGAACCTCGGGAAGAGGCTACCTATGTATCCAAGTGGAATCAAACTGATCGTAGTTTGTGAGGTCGTGTGTGAAAGTGATGCCTCATTTTTCCTAGGATGAAACCTTGTAGGGAATCGGCCTAACTAGGCTTGGACAATGCTCATTTGGAGAGGGMTTTTTGGGTTGTAACGTAAGCTAGGTGTGGGGTGTGAGGCTTTTGGCAAACTTGCTATAATGGATGTTCACCTCTGCGTTTACTTTGATGTTTCTTTTGCGAACTTTGCAATGTGTGAAGCTGGGTCTAGACTTTATCACTCTTTGTTGCTGAAACTTTTCCTTTTTTACTTTTTTGTTGGCTATCTTTTTTTTCTTCTTTTTGTGTTGTCTAAACCACAACTTGTTTTGGTGTAYGGGCGCCGGGGCATCACCGGGTTGAACTGGGTCYGGTACCTCTACTTTGGGGGGGTACAATTAAAGGGCGACTTGGTTTGTTTGCTAGAATTGAATTCTTGCCTTATGCCTGGAGTTMTGTGTTTATACTCGAAATGAGTAAAGGAAGTCGCCACGGCACTTCTTTTGGGAAGCTGCGGAACGCGTTTTAAGCCTTGCCTATAATTGCATAAAGCAAGGCGAAGGACTCCATGTATGGTAGTGCACCAAAGGGGACAAGGGTAAGGGTAAAATACTGCACACCATCCCCCGCATCTAGCGGCCTCTACTCANTGAACTGGGTCCGGTACCTCTACTTTGGGGGGGTACAATTAAAGGGCGACTTGGTTTGTTTGCTAGAATTGAATTCTTGCCTTATGCCTGGAGTTATGTGTTTATACTCGAAATGAGTAAAGGAAGTCGCCACGGCACTTCTTTTGGGAAGCTGCGGAACGCGTTTTAAGCCTTGCCTATAATTGCATAAAGCAAGGCGAAGGACTCCATGTATGGTAGTGCACCAAAGGGGACAAGGGTAAGGGTAAAATACTGCACASCATCCCCCGCATCTAGCGGCCTCTACTCAATTATTGTGAGTTCATTGTCCAAAAGACAACAACAAACAAGTTTCCGTTTTAAACCCTAAACATGCAAAGTTACTAGGCGGGTTGTTTAACAGAAAACCATACAAATAGTGTCTAGTTTGTTAAACATGCAAAGAAGTCSAATCTCTAAACAAGCATGCAAAAGGGGGTTTAGAATTGAGACGTTGGCCTCAAACCTACCTCGCAACATGATGTCGAAGACCAAGGATGTAGCTTCGGACCCTTAGGAACCCTTGTCGAGCCTTAGAACCCTTAAAACCTCCTAGATCAAATGCCAAAGAGTGTTTTTGAATGTGTTTATGTGTGTATTAGAGAGTATTTGAGAGAGTATTCGAGGAGAGAGAGTGTGTATGAGAGGCGTGAATGCGTGAAGTCGTTCTCGAGCCGTCCCAAAAGTGGCAAATAAACGGGGGGGGGGGGGGGGTCTCGTATTTATAGGTAAGGGTTGAAATCGGCTACAAAAGGCAACAAACTGGGCGCAATTGCACCCGAAACTTGGCGTAAATACGCCCCAAATTGGGCGCAATTGCACCCGGTATTTGCCTGATTTTTGCCGATTTACCTTGCCTTAAATAGGGAGATCGTATAAAATAAAATCATGATAAAATCAAATAAAATATAAGCGTGATTTTATACAATTCCAGCTGATCATATTGCRATCCTTGGGATATTTGGCTTCCTCAGGACGCTTGTCTCGAGGCAAAATATCTCGGGGTGGCCCGCTTTGCTCGGTTTTTGCGTTTTTGCTTAAGAAATTCGTAAATATTAAACCATAAATCGAAAAATTATGGAAAGAATATGTAAAAATTCCTTGTGAAATTTCGTATTTTGTGTTAAAATTTCATGAATTTGGAGTTGTTTTCATGATTTAATTAATTATTGCAAAATTAATTAAATTGATGGATGCTCCGCAAAAATGCTTAGAAAAATTCAGAAAAATCTTGAAAAATTCTAGAAAAATGTCTAAAAATAAGTTAAAATTATTTCAAAACTAAAACTTACATTTGAGGTGCTAAATGCTTGGAAGAGGTGCTCGGTGTAAGGGAACTTGCCTTTTTTAAGGCCTGTCATGGTGCTAACTCTCTCGATTTGACTTGTGTGTTGCAAGTGGTGTCTTATCGTTGGCCATCTTGGGTTAGGGAAAAATGTAGATATCTACAGAAGCTCCCACTTTGGCTTAGTTTGTAAAGAGGAAAACCTCATAAAACGAAAGCCAAAGTACCTGGTACCTGCAAAACAAATGCGTTAGTTTTACCTGCACCTGCGGTTGCATGTTGCTTGCTTGCTTATCSCTGGTTCTAATGCTTTTGCTTACATTTCCACCTATGGTTCTGATTCCACCGAGGATTYTGTGCTTCCGCTTATGGTTCTTATTCCACTAGCGATTTCGTACTCCCGCTTATGGTTCTGATTCCACTAGCAAGTACTGGTTGTGCTTCCACCTATGGTTCTGATTCCACCGGGGATTGGCTGTAG
>SNQN01003573.1:26120-52083 GCA_008642245.1 Bassia scoparia | reverse complement strand
TTGTAATTCCATTCAAACACGATTATTGGATGCACACAACTTAGCAATTTCTAGCCTATTCGCGTTCTAATCCTAGAGTTACTACTAAAAAGTGAGTTCT
The DNA here is from genome assembly GCA_008642245.1 of Bassia scoparia. NCBI lineage: Eukaryota > Viridiplantae > Streptophyta > Magnoliopsida > Caryophyllales > Amaranthaceae > Bassia > Bassia scoparia. The sequence continues at coordinate 51,983 of SNQN01003573.1, read as the reverse complement.
TATTATACATAAATGACTACCTAGCCTAAATATTGTGACCACTTGATATTAATCAATATTAATACGGTGCCTAAGAATCTGCGTCCATAATTAATCTGACTTTAATGTGATAAGAATAATTCCGGTCTTATTTAAAGAATTATAAAAGGTGATTGAGAATATATACAAGAATACGGAATAGAATATACAAAATTTCTTACCTTAGATCACTCGCTAGAAAAGACAATATAAAAACAAAAGTTAGAATCAAAATCGTTCCTGCAATTAACTATTTATTCAAAGAAAACAAAATAAAAAATTAGTATTGATATAATAATTATAATAATAATAATATTATTAATAATAATAATAATTTAAAAAAAAGAAAAGGAAGAAGAAAGTCACGCATACAGATACAGTAGCATGAACGCATATAACCAAAACCGAAACTTGCTAAGAAACCATTACGAAACCACACATGGTTATCACTGATCAAACAACACACAAGATTAAGCAATGCTTAGAATGGATTAAATGAATTTATCTAATTAGAGTCCTTAGAAATTATATCGTATCGTCGCTGTAGACCGTGGGCCAACCCCGCTGGGGGGCTTGGGCCTACATCGATGTGTGTGTAATGGTTGTGTTGTGGGTTTGAGTCACAGAACCCGCACGTGAGTGCGTTGGGGGAGTGTTGTCGAGTAAGGGGATCGCCACCGTGCCTATAAAGGTTAATCACGGACGCCCGAAACGTTGGTGCCTAAACAATGGCCCCACGGTCTGATCCGATAACCAGTTCGTGCGTTCGTGGACATGGTACGGATTGAATCTTTGACCGAATCCGCCCGCATGTAGCGGCCTCTACTCGGTCAATCTTTGTAATTCCATTCAAACACGATTATTGGATGCACACAACTTAGCATTTCTAGCCTATTCGCGTTCTAATCCTAGAGTTACTACTAAAAGTGAGTTTTATTATACAAAATGACTACCTAGCCTAAATATTGTGACACTTGATGTTAATCAATATTAATAAGTGCCTAAAATCTGTCGTCCATAATTAATCTGTCTTAATTGATACAATAAATTCCGGCTTATTTAAAGAATTATAAAAGGTATTGAGAATATATACAAGAATAGGGAATAGAATTATCAAAATGCTTACCATTAGATCACTCGCTAGAAAAGACAATAGAAAAACAAATTTAGAATCCAAAATCGTTCCTCAATAACTATTATTCAAGAAAACAAATAAAAATTAGTATTGATTACCTAGCCAATATTGATCCACTGCTCCCATTTCAACGCACCCAAGGAGTTGATCTGGATGGAGACTCGAGATGGCTTCGCACTTCATAGTCGTTCTTGGATCCTTCACTGCAAGAGGAGAATAATCGTTTCCAAGATTATCTCCCTCGATCCTAAAGTAAGTAAACGAAGGAGGAAAGCAATAAATCAATTTAATTAGAGAGATATTAGAGAAATAAACTTCACACTGCTTAAGTATGAGTAAATACTCTAAATGTAAGAATGAACGTGTGAAAATGAGGTCTCTCACGAGGTAATTTATAGGCATTAGCCCTTTCCATGAGAGCCTTGATGTGTAATGTGTCACTTGTCAATTTCACCGTCGTTTTATCTGCTTCTACTGCTTTAATAGTTTGACTGATATACGTTACCGATATGTTTTCAGCGGACTTGTACGGTTCGATACAGTTGCTTGTCTTTTGACACTATGTCTCAAAAAAGTTGACCACTTGGCCTAGGGCCCTTTGCCACCTTGGAATACTCCTAACTAACCAAACAGAGGACATTGGCAAATGTATAGCCGTTTTCCTGCCACAAACAACAACAACAACAACAACAACAACAACAACAACAACAACAACAACAACAACAACAACAACAACAACAACAACAACAACAACAACAACAAAGTTTTAGATTTATTTTACTTAAATACCTAGATTCTCTCAAACTTTGAAAATATGTACCTACTAACCATTTACACTCATGAAACTAACACCATTCATATGAAATGATGATTATACCCCTCCCTTTTATTTCAACCACCACCATTCATTTTTCTCTCACCTATCACTGTTCTTCAATCCATAAAGTGATTTTCTTAAGCGACATACCTGATTCTCTTTACCCTCAACCTTAAACCCCTCAGGTTCATACATATAGATTTCCTCATCCAAGTCACCGTGTAATAAAGTTGTCTTCACATCGAGTTGTTCGAGTTCAAGATCTTTATGAGCTACCAGACTCAATAGCACCCGAATAGATGTATGTTTTATCACCAAAGAAAATGTCTTATTATAATCAACACCTTCCTTTGTACAAATCCCTTAGCCACAAATCTAGCCTTATATCTTATACAGCCTAACTTAGTAGGATTCAACTTTCTTTAATACACCCATTTACAATAACCAATAGCGGACTTTCCTATGGATAATGGGACCACCTCCCATGTCTTGTTCTTATGAAGAGACTGCATCTGTTCCTCCATGGCAATTAACCAACTCTAACTATCTTTATCTTTAATAGCTTGTTTGAAGGTAACCGACTTATCATCCTCCATCGAGAGTACAATATTCCACCAAATTCAATTGCCCATAATGCTGCATAGGCTTGTCCTACACAAACTTGTGGAGTGGTTTATAATTCCTTTTTGGCCTAGTGGATGCCAAAGTATTCTGATGTTGTTGTTATAGTAAATATGAATTTTCTTGCCGAATCTCCTCATGATCAAGCTCATCCTCCTCTTCATCTTGTGTAACACTAGGATGCTCCACCTGAACATGACTAGAATCTTATTGGTATCTAGATTCTATCTCCACCACTTGAGTATTTTTAGTCATTCCAACATCACCATCATTAGGTGATATAGCTTTTGATAAAGCTACCATAGATTTTTCATCAAAGGTCACATCCCTGCTGATTAAAATTTTAGAATTATTTATGCTCCAAAGACGATATCCATGAACTCCTTTTTGCAAACCTCAAAAAGATTGCTTTCTCGGCTCTTTCGTCAAGCTTGTTATCCTTAACATGATAATAAGTCATGCACCCAAAGACTCTAAGCCATTCGTAATCTGCGTGTTCCCTCGACCATACATTATAAGGTGTGTCTCCATCTAAATAAGTATGTGGTGATCGATTTACAATATAAAAAGTTGTAGCAACTGACCCTGCCCACCATTCCTTGCCTAGACTTGAATTAGAGCGCATACACCTTGCCTTCTCAAGTAATGTACGATTTATTCTTTCCGCTACTCCATTTTGTTGTGGTGTGTCTCTGACTGTCTAGTGTCTCACAATGCCTTCTTGATCACAAAATTTCTTAAAAGCCCCCTCTGTGTATTCCGTACAATTATTAGACCGTACAATTTTTAACTTTCTTTCTATTCTGTTCTCAACCATCACTCTCCACTGCTTGAAAATTTTGAATACATCATTCGGAATGCTGAAGAAAATAAATCTGAACATACCTAGAATAATCATAAACAAATGTAACAAAATACCTAGAACTACCATTGGAAACAACTTTTTCCGGACCCCAAATATCTGTATGCACACAGTTTAACAATCCTTTGCTTTTGTGCTTGCTTGTATAGAACTTTTCCCTGTGTGCCTTTCCATACACACAATGCTCATAAAATTCCATTTGTGGCTTCTTCATATTCTTCAACAAACCTTGTCAACTAAACAATGATATACCCTTCTCTAACATATGCCCAAGGCGCATGTGCCATATCTTTGTCCATTTGGTTTGGTCTTTACTTCCACCGATTTCAACTGCTAATTCACATGTTACAACTATCTCCAAAAGAGGAGAAAGATTACCGTGACGAATTCCCTTCATCACTATCAAGGAACCATGAACAACTTTTAAAACTCCATTCTCCAAGACTATTTTGCAACCATTTTTCTCTAATAACCCAAGAAAAATAAGGTTATTCCGCAATTCTGGGATATGTCTCACATCGTTCAAGGTTATTATTGTTCCATCATGCATCTTGACTCAAATAGTACCTAACCTGATAGTCTTACAAGCATGATCGTTTCCTCTCAAAACGATACCACCATCCAAAATCTAGTAAGCTGTAAACCACTTCGTATTTGGGAACATATGGTGTGATGTTCCTGAATCAAGTATCCATTTATCAGATATCTCATTGCATGGTTCTTAAACTGAGTAACAATAATAATCATCTTCATTTTGGAAATAACTCGCTTCTTGTTTTTCTTGTTGTTTTCCTTTGGAGTTGTCGTTGTTGTTCTTCTTGAATATTACCCTCTTATTTGGGCAATTAGCTTTAAAATGACCAAGCTCACCTTATTTGAAACGTGGTCTTTCCGCAAGACGTCTAGATTTTGTTCTCGACTTTCCCCTCTTGCCTCTTCCTCTTTCATTGCTCCTTCCTCTGTTTGCAAACAATCCTTGAGCTTGTTCGTTGTATTCTCTTCCATTACTAGACATCATTCCACTTGTAGTAACCTTTAAAAGGTCATCGACTAAAAGCAATGTAGTCTCATCCATGGTTAGAGTTTCACCCACAAGCATCAATGTTTGATCCGGATTTTCATAAGACTTTGGCAATGAAAGTAATAGCATGAGCGCTTGGTCTTCCTCATCTACCTTCACACATCTATATCCTTTAAGTTTGATATAATCCTATCAAACTTATTGATCTATTCCCAGATTGAAGTGCCTTCTTCCATCTTGCAAGTATACAATTTGGATTTTAAATGGATTCTATTTGTTAGAGGTTTTCGTCATGAAATTTGATTCTAACTTTTTCCACACATCTGCAGCCGTTGATTCATCATTTACCAAGAATGCAATATCCCTCTAACGACATGAGATTATGGCTGCTTGTGCTTCAAGATCGAACTCCTCCCAATCCTCATCCTTCATGTCTTCGAGTTTTTGTCCTTTTCCTACTAACGCCTTGTGYAACTTTTGTGATATAAGCAAAACTTTCATTTGTATCCTCCAATAAGAAAATCATTTTTCCTATTGAATCTTTCAATGTCATATTTTCCAACATTTACCGTTCCACTAGTAGAAGCGATTATATATAATTGTTCAAAATAAAAAATATAACCACTTAATATTTTGACGTAGGCTCCAATACAAATTGTTAGAGCTAGCTGCGGAAATGTGGCTTACTACTGGATATAATGAAATTGATGTCTCATAGATAAATAATATTTGGGAAATTTCCTCAAGTAACCCTGAGGTTTGGCCTAATAGTTCTTATACACCTGAGGTTTCAGGATAGGATCAGGAAACCTTGAGGTCAGGGTATAATAGCTCACGTGACCCTGACCGTTAAAAATTAACTGACGCCGTTAATTATTAAGATAAACCGTTAGTTAGTAACTCCTTTATAACTTAAAAAATAAAAAATAATTAAAACCCTCTTTAATTAAAACTCTCTTCTTCCTCCTTGCTCATTCCTTCTCCATCATCCATCCTTCAATCTTCCTCCTTACTCCTTCCTCCTTCATCTTTCAATCTTCATTCCTCCTACTTCGATTCCACCACGCAACCGCAACTGCAACAGCAACAACCACAAACGTAGCAAATAACCCTACCAATGCAGCAACCACCATGGCAATTCGAACCAACTAATTCGCAACCAACCCAGCACAACCACGCGACCAACCCAACAATTCGAACCAGCACAACCACACGACCAACCCAGCAATTTGAACTAGCAGAAATTGCTCGAAAATTGTTTGTCTTGGGTTTGTGATTTGATATGTTCGAAATTTGTTTAATTTGTGTCTTGATTTGGGTGGAACATTGCTCGAAAATTTAATAAAATTGCTCAAAAATTGAGATGCTCGCCTAAATCTGAGTGTTTGCGGTTGTTCTGGGCGATCGCGATGATGCTCAAGGCGGGGTGGGGCAGTTTACTGTGGTCGCAGTGATGCTCGGGGTGGTTTACTGTGTTCGCTGGTGTAGGCATTTTGTCTGGTGTTGGTGTTGGTGTTTTGTCTAGCGGGGTGGGGGTGGCTGGTATGGTGGTGATAGCGATTTGAATGTTGGGTGGTCAAGGGAGTGAAACTGTGTAGAACGTACAAACTGTGGGGGTGGCTGGTATGGTGGTGTTGGCGTTCTATGAAACTGTGTCATTGATTTATTTGAATGTTCTATAAATTTTTCACATTTGAATGTTGGGTGTCATTGATGAATTGATGTTGATGAAATGGTTGAAGATGAAATGATATTGGTAATAATTAAGTTTGGTTTATAAATAATGAAAATTAGTATGTTAAGTAATTAATTTTAATTATTTAAGGTTTAATTATTTAGTTTTAGGTGTTAATTAAGTTAATTAGTTAGTTTTAATGTTAATTGGATGGAAACGTAATGGTGTTAGTGTTTTTTAACGGAAAAAGTAACGGCAAGGTTACGTGACCTATTATATACTGACCTCAGGGTTACCTGATCCTATCCTGAAACCTCGGGTGTATAAGAGCTATTAGGCCAAACCTCAGGGTTACCTGAAGAAATTTCCCATAATATTTTGGAATAACAAACAACCACTTATCAAGGAATATAAAATGATAAACTCTTTAACGTCGTGAACAAAAGATGAATTTCTGAATGATTAAACATTACATGTTAATAAGCCTTTTATAATGTTTTAATGCACTAAATATAGGATGGCTAGAAAAGACACTAACAATGCATTTACCTTTCCTTTTGCTCTTACATCCATTATCTCCTAAAATATCTCTCTATTTCTTTTACATGCTTAGAAAAAACGTAATTATATGGCTAATTATAGCCATATACTCCCACAGATACAAACACACGTGTCTAAATAATGATGTATTTTGAAATATATCTTATTGAAATTGCTAATTAGGTATGACATAATGGTGTCCCATCTAATTTGTATACCACCTATATTAATTGCACATTTATATGATTACATTAAAGTAATGTGTATTTTTTGAATTTATGTATCCCACAATTTAAGCATAATAATTCTTTATTTTCTCTATCTATATTAATTGTAGAGATATTTAATAACTTTTTATTAAATATCTCTAAAATTAAATAATAAGGCTAATTATTTAATGTTGAATATGGGAGCTGATATCCATATAATTAAAATTCCAAGTTTTTTTTATAATGTGCTAACTGCGTTCTCATCAACCGTTTGGGGTTGTCATAGACTCATAGAACAATCTTCATAGAACATGTTCAAATCATCACATATTTCTTATTCATACAAGTGTATTGTTTTCATGCAAGTTATAGAATAATTGATACAAGAATCTTCATTCAACAATTTGCGTGCTGATGGATTGTTTCTTAATACAAATTAATAATAGAATAATTACCATTCAACCAGCACAAAAACTAGCATATACTCATATGTTGTCTCAAGGAACATAACAAAGAGCAATACGAGTTCAACAAATGTAATATAGTAGAACATGACATAGAACTTTATGAGTTCAACACATTAAATAGAACATGATGTAGAATAATATGGTGTCTCAATGAACAACATACTAGACAACTTCACCTAATTACCCAATCGAGGCTTTGTATGTTGAAATAATCATCAGATGTTGCTACATCATATACTATTTTCGAAGCACATTCTATAATTACAATCAAATATAATTCTACAAGAACATTCTGAGCATTTGAATTTGACATTAATTTATAATAACTTAAGAAAAACCACAAAATTCTATAATGACAATCAAATATTATCTCCGACAATAGGGAGATTATTATAGAGCATCAATATAACGTAGAACAACTTAGTTCATTCATAGTACATTCATAGTACCAAATGATTATTCATAGAACATCAATATAACGTAAGACGACAAAATATTTTTATTATCAGAATAGGATCATGCTTCCATAGAAAAATTCACACATAAACCACCCTAACTAATTGACTACAAGAATAACCCATGGAAACCTCGAACCGATACTAAACCACTTCTCTCATATCTTCCTCGCACCGATACAAGAATAACTAATTGGCATGCATAATCGATCCTCCGGGTTTTCAAATATTCAACCTAGAATAAAAGAAAAAGGAGATATTAAAAGAAGGGCTTATAAAATACATTCGACAATTTAAATGAGACAACCATTTAGTGAACACCAAATCATAAAACAAATACCATCCGTAGAACTTGCATATGTTCGTATGTTCTATGATTGTGATATTATTTATACTCACTATCATATGACATGGAACATAATGAGAGTACAAAAGAACAACAAAAAAGAACATTTTAAGACCACAAAACAACAGTACCACCACTGAACAGTAATACGATCGTAGAATAAACACCCGACCATAGAACAAATTCGTTGCATATAACATGTACTTTGAATCGCTCCTTATAAAACACTGAACAAATAACACTCACACAGATGTTCATAGAACATAATAGATTTAACAACAAGTACATTCTTAAAGAACAGAACAAAACAACATCGCTTGCATCAGAAAAATGTCATGGAATAGGGACAAATTATCTACTTCAATTCAATTAACACCACTATTCTTTTAGTAGTTCCCCATAGAACAGAACAAAGCACACTATCTCATAGAACACACGTACTCTACTTGTAAAATATATACACAAACCCCCACTTTTTGCTCTTTTACAATCAACCACATTTTCTCAAAGAACATAAGAGATTTGATGATAAAACAGAAAAAATACACCATCTCACGAATAATGATTAAGTTGCATATCACATAGAACAGAATAAACCACAACTATCTCATAGAACATAGCAGATTTTACTAATAGATCATCTACACAAACCCATTAAATTTGGAGAAAAAAAACCCAACTCATACCCAAGAAGTTTTGATCCAAATGCAAAATCTTTTCCTTTTCCAACTTTGGTGTACTTGTTCTTTCAAATAAGCCTTATCGCCAGAGGTTGTTCATCAACATCATTATTCCTACCCACAAAAATTCTCAAGAAAATGCCAAGCTCCAATCAACCTACAATTCAATTACGGTTGGAAATGAAACAATTAATAAAAACTCTACTAAAAATTTTCAACCAAATTCCAAAAACTAATAACGACAAATTACACCAACAAACAAACAAATTAAGCAATACTTGCTAACGCATGTTTTCCAAATCAACAATAAGATGAATTACTAACATTGAATCAAACACTATACTCGAATACCACAACATGATTAAAAAAAATGGAAAAAAACAAAAAAAAAATTAAACCATTCAAATAACATTTATACTCAAATGAACGAAACACAAAATTGAAAATAAGAAATAATTACTAACATTGAATCAATCTCTTTGCCCTTTCATTTCCTTTTAATGAATTCGCTTAACACCATTTCTCAATCCTTCTCTCTATGAAACAACAATTTTTGATTTATTGGTTAAAAGAACAGCATATAATTGAAAGGAAAAAGCTATATCATATAACCTCAAAAATGGTAAATTTTTGATTTGGGCAATTTTTTTAAAATTTTGAAATCTGAGCAAAAATCCCTCTCACATACACCCTTTCTATTACTGTTACAAGACAAGGGCCCAGATTTTAAGTGCATTTAAGTTTACTTTTTTTTTTGCAACGAATGTTACATTCTCAAGTTATTGTTCGACTAATGAATAAAATGTTCTTCCAAGTGCATTTACGAATGAGTTAACTTAGTAATGTGACAAACATCCCCCTTGGTGCACAAAAAAGAGTATACACCATGGTGTATTGAAATGATGCTATGTTAGAGTTATATTTTGTAATATAATATTATGGGACATTGGGTAGTAATGTTTTAAATGTTTTAATTATGGGACAAACTAGTAACATCCGTTATCTTTGATGGACTCCGTCAAACTTAATGATTATTACATCTTATCGAGAGCATGGTATTATATGAATCAAGCACCCACTCAAACAAACCTTTTATATTTCATAACGTTCATAAATTTTTTTAGGATAACATTAATGGGAATTAATTAAGTATAATTTGAATATTTTGATTAAGGGATTTTTCATCCGGTACCAATGAGGTTTTGCTTCATAACTCAGGTACCCTTGAGTTTTTTTTTTTTTTTGGCCTCAAGTACCCTCCACCTTTAAGAAAATAGCTCATATGCCCTTAATGACCCAAAAACTGTTAAAATCTCTAACACCTTTAGTCTATTATCCCTAATATATCTTTCTCCTCCATTAATCACCCATCTTCAACCTCCATACTCATATTCAACCTCTCATCTTCACTAATCTACAATTCACAACCCACGAAAACACAAAAAATATCCAGAACGAAATCACTTAGGTCAGAATCATAAACAAATACCCAGAAATTTGAAGAAAAAAATAAGGGAAAAAAAGGAACTAAAAAAACTGGAAAGAATTACGTTTGAAGTTGTGCGAATCCCACATTCACATGCCCTTAATCACTTGAACCAAAAAAAGACCCACAAATTCTTCTTTATTAGAAAACCCAAAAATTATTCTTCATTAAACAAAGACACAAATTCGAACCAAAAATCTCAACAAAAAACCCCAATTTCGTTTGAACCTGGGTAAAAAATGGGGGTGCGTGTGCTGCTTATTGTTGTTGGGTGGAGATTGAAGAATATTGCGAATATTGCGGCGCTGATTGAAGAATATTGTGAATTACAGGTGCACAAATTTCTTTTTATTTTTTGGTTTCTTGATGAGAATTACACTCAATTTGCGATTCAAAAGGCTACTCTTGTTTTCTTAATGATAATTGCATAAATGTTGTATTCCTATCTGATTGGAAAATTTTATGTCTTCTAAACGCATGCATAAATTTAAATAATTCGAATTTAGCTGCTAGGGTTTTTCGAATTTTAGATATTTGGGTGGTTTGAGTTTAACATGTTAGGGTCATTCGGATTTTTTTTGGTGTTTTTAGATCAATTTTTGAGGGATTTTGGTTCGAATTATTTGGTTTTTTGGTTTTACTTTTTAGGGGGAATTTTGTTCGAATTTTCGGTTGGCTATTGTTCAATTTTTTGGGGATTTTGGTTCAATTGTTGAGGAATTTTGTTCAATATTTTTGCGTTTTTTGATCAATTTAATGGGAGGTTTTTGGTTGGATTACGATATGTATTTTTGGAGTAATCGGGTTCGAATTTTTAGGTATTTTTTATTCTTGATGCATGGTTCTGATACTGTAAGATTTGGATTTAATTTTGCTTTTGATTTTATAAGGAAGTAGGCTTCATATTTAATGTCCGCAAGGTGTTTGATAGATTGCCTCAGTGAGTATTTCTTATATAATACTTGCTCTTTGTTAGACTTCATAAATATATATAAGCTACTTTTGATATCGTTACTTTGGGAAATGCTTACCTTGAATCAGATATCAAAGAAAGACACCATTAGGATTCTTAATGCACCATAGCTTGAAGTAGACTATATCTTACAACTTCGGCCATTTCTTGTTGCAATCAATCATGCATGTGTTATATATTGACCAAAAGTATATTCTTAATAAAAAAGTATATCACTTGCAAAAAAGGCAGGGTAGGTTCAATGAGCTTTAATGTGTTTAATCCTGTGGATTGAGGTTGATTTTGTTTAATTTTTTAAATTGAGCTTTATGGTTGACTTAAGGAGCTTTCCCTTACTTTCCTTTAATGTCATTCACCTTTAGTCTAAGTATTATCAAGCTATTGTATTTGTTGCATATCAATTGTTTTTCTTCTTATAATCTCTAAAATAAGATATCTCTACTAATTTTATCTTTCAGAATTCGCATTCTTAGTTACACTGATCAACTAATCTTGCACAACGTTGCACTGTTGATATTTCTACGCTGTGTTGTGCTGCTACAGATTCTACGCTATTGACGTGGTATGCTAGTGATGTCGTACTCCTACTTTTTGGTGTGTTGTGCCGCCTCCTACGTGTTGTAACCTTTGTTATGATGCTTCCTCTTTTGTGCTAATTATATATGGTGAAAACTTTGCACGGCTATCTTTCAACCAAGGTCGTCGCTTTAGTGGTATCTTTGGAAAGAAAGGTACTTAATATTCATATCTTTTGTTCATTGATTTTTCCTGTGTCAATTTTTCCTCCCTGTTGTATAAATGGTTTTGTTTTTATTCTAAGATCTTAGAGGCCTGTCTGAATATCTTCCCACATAATAACTTATAGGTTTTTTCCTAATGAAGAGAACTAATTATGAGACTTGTTGAACCCTAAGTTTCGATGAATGGCATTCCAAACCAAGAAAGCAAACTCTATGTATCTTTATCTAATCGTGTGTGTTTAGTACTGTGATTAAAGGTTCCAGGTCTCAAGAAGTCTTAATGGAGCAAGGACATCCTTAGGAGAAGGGAGGAGTTCCGGTGATTCCTTGAAAGCTGTGAAGGAACTCAAGGAAGAAGTTCAAACCAAGGAAGGTTGAGTTCCTTGATAAACAAGACTCGACATTGGTACAGTAGATTTAGGGTTCTAGATTTATTGTACAGCTTGGTATTAATATGTGAAGTATTTGCTCATAGGATAAAAAGGAAATAATATTAAGTTGGYGATTTAATCTATTAAAGGATTTTAATCCGTTGTTTTATAAAAAGATAAACATCTAAATAAAGGCTAGGATTAATTGTAAATATGGTTTAATAAAACAAAATCTTTTTATAAAATATTAAATTTAAAATTTCTGTTAGGATATTTCTTATAAACATTATATTATATCTTTCGAAAATTAAATGGTTTTATCTTTGAAATATATCTTTCGGATTTTAGAAAATGTTTGATGAAAATTGTGTTTCCTAAAAATAAGGAAACAATTTTATTAAGTAAACGTGTGCAAATTGGATTACTATCAAACTGCTAGTGGAGTATTTTTAGGAGTTAGTTGAACGGACAAAAATGATGTATGGTGATCGTGTGTTAAGGGCTTGCATGTCAAGTTCCCCTACATGGCATCACTCCTACAAGATAGGAAGTGATGTGGTAATGGACTTTCTGCTTGGCTTTCACGCAAAATCTATCTACTATAAATACTACTAAATCATAAAGGAAAAATACACAACACTTAGAGCAAAGAAATCAATCAGAGCATTATTTCACATTGTTGCCAAGCTTTTAGGTTTTTCATTGAGTTGTAAAAAGTGCTTCTTTCTGCGCATTGAAGCGAGGGGTTGTGTGTCAACCGAGGGATTTCAGAGAAATCGAGAGTAAGAAGGTAACCAACAGTGGGGTTGGTTGCGAGTGTTCAAGAAGTTCTTTAGGAACTGAGAACGAGTGTCTTAGATTGTAATAGGTGTTGCATCCTTTATAATTAAGACAAAATCCTGTGTTGCATCAGGTCACAGTTTTTCCTCTCTTGGGGTTTGTCTTGAGAGTTTATGTGTTTGGAAAACTTCTTGTCTCAAGTTTCTTTTGCTTAAGTTCTTTTAATTCCGCGAAAATAACTTAAGTTCCCTACAATACAATTCACCCCGGCCCCCTCTTGTATTGTTCAGTCGATCCAACAAGACTCCTTTTCCATTATATAGTACGATTGGTTGAAAACATTATATAATGCTCATTCATTCTTCATTCCTTAGAGAGATTGTTCACCATACTTAATTTTAAAATTCTTTTACTAAACTTAGAAAAACATTCATAGTACAAATAGAAAAACGAAGGAAGGGGAAAACATTGTGTTTATGGTAGAATGACCTAAATGTATAAAGATTGATCTATATAGGGGTTAGACAGGGTTTATATTTTCCTTATAGGTGCTAAAGCCTAGAGAGGGGCAAAGCCTCAGTAATTTAAAGAACTAAGAAATTATTGAACTTGGAAAAGATTTTGAAGTCTTGCATTTTTCTGTGTGTTTTGGCATTTGTAAAATTGAAATTTCCGGATGCATGCCCTGTAACTTGATCTCAGCTTTAATTTTTGTTGTGTTTTCAGACTTTGTGGTTGTACTCTTTCTTTTCTGCAAACTTGGTATGGCTATTTTTATTTTTCATAAGAAAGAATGAATTATTGCTTTCTTTCTAAAACAAATATAATAACTTGACATGTATTTTCAGGCTAGTTTTACTTGAACGTGCACTTTGCAAATCAAGTTAGTTTTCTATATATTACTAATAATTGAAACTTTCATTGTCACAGGGTATGAAGCTATTCGAAATTCAAATCGGAAGCATTTTGTCATGTGTATAGTGCTCGTTGAATCATATATAGGCTTGTTTTTTGTGATGATCAAACATCATTTTGGGCTTAGCTTTTCAAGTGTTAGATACATGTAATTTTGTACATGAAACCAGTGCTTGTATGTCAACTTTTAGTACAATACATGACTTTGTAAGAAGTCAATATTAATGCTTCAAAAACTTTTACAATTGACGTAGGAAATTCGATCAATATTAGAAAATTGCTATATATTGAAGTTAACCAAGGCTATAAACTTACAAGTGAAAGCATAAAACAAGGACCTTCTCTCAAAGGCACTTGATATCCAAATAATCACCTTCTTCTAGAGCAGTCTATACTTTAACAAGACCTTTCATCAAGGGAATAATTCTACTATAACAAGACCTTTCATCCATTGCATAACAACACCTTTCGTTGTTAGTGCGAGTGATCCTTTTTTCAAGGGCATAAAGTTAAATTATCAAACTATGATACTATAGAATATTAACCGAGGGGGCAAATCCCAAAATTACTTGCTACTACTGTCCACGGCGGAGGAAAGCAAGTCTTTCTACAAAGGTAAAGCAAGATGTTCTTTGAATTTGTAAACACCCTCGGTAACAACACCACCGAGGATAAAAAACCCCAAATTGCTTACTAACACCTACCTCGGCAAGGGCATCATCATGACCTAAATAGCTGTGATACCCATGTTTAAGGGCAATCAATGGTAGTTGATTGACTCAACACTCCTACTAGGTTTTGAGTTAATCAACCAAACTCTTTATAAACTTGGGTATCTCGTCAAGTATGCAATGCTAAAACTGAATGGGGCAACGAAATTTTGACGGGCTGTTATGGTGTAAAGTATCGATATTACTTCAATTTCTCCATTGCATCTTATCTTTTCAAAAGCCTTAGTTATTTTCATGACTAAAATTGATTATTACTCGGTTGTTTTCATAGCCAGGTTGCTTAGTTTCCCTTATCATTAAGTTGGTTACTACTTGGTCGTTTTTATAGCAAAGTTGTGTGGTTTCTCTTATCATTAAAATGACAAATTCTACAAAGAACGGTACACTAAAACAATTCAAGTTGGCAAGTGTGTCATTCATTCAAAAAGATCAAATCGATTCTAAGTCTGATTCAAACCCAAAGTCCGATTCAAAACCGAGACTACTCTCGGAAAAAGCACAAACGCATGTTGCTACAAGGAAAAACCTAAAATGAAGACTACACTTGGAAAATTATACAAAAAAAAGACAAGATGATTATTAAACTAAGTGTTGGATGGAGGGTTTTGGGTTCCTTTGGCAGCCTCGGCAGTTCCATACTCTTCTTCTTCACCACTGCCATCTTCATTCTCTTCAGCTTCATCCCCTTCTTGACTCTTCTCATCTTCATTGCCCGAGGGTGCAGGAGTAGGAATGAAAGGTGCGAGGCCCTCTTTCTCGACCCGGGCGACATTTGCATACTCCTGGTGATATGAGATTCATCGAAGAAGAAATTTGAGAGTGTTATGGGCTTCAAGAGTATCCCAAGCAGCCTTCAGATGACCCAATAGCTGAGCCTCGGCTTTTAGCCCAACATCCAAGCTAAGCTTTTCCATTTATCAACCTCATTCTAGAGGTTAGCTTTGGAGGTCTCGGCATCTTTCAGTGATACCTTCAAATTAGCCACCTCGATTTTCAGACTTGAAACCTCGATAAATAATGGTTCAACTACCTCGATAAGTTCCTTCTTCTCCTTTTCTAACTCTTTTAATTTTTTATTTGTGGCGGCTTTAGAAGATTCAGCAAGAGAGTCTTGTTGCTCGGCAGTGCTTACCATCGCTGTTACTCAGGCACTTTCTTTCCTCCATTCCCCTCTGATTAGGACATTCTATTGCCTGACTTGCTGCTTTTGCACTGTCATATAATCAGCATCGATAGTAGCAAAGTGACGATTCTGCTTGAAGGCTTAAATCTCGGCTTTCATTCTTTTCTCTAAGCCATCCACCCTCACTAGTACCTAAAAACAAAGGAGAATTAAATCTAGTAAGAAAGACATGCAACCTCGACAATTACAAAGAAAATTATAAAAGGTTGACACTTACATTCATCAAGTCCCTCAAAGAGGATTAAAGAACCCTTTTGGGCAGCCTCTAAAGGTCCCCGAATAGTTGGGGTCGATGCACTTGTTCATCCTCCTTGCCATAGCTAATGCTTCCTTTAGAGAGTAAGAAACCTCACTCCTAGGTTCATTGGCATCCTGGACATCATTCCTCTCTTCTTCTTCTTCGAAGGTGGGTTCTACTACAACAAGAAATGCAATCACTGAAGGGTTAGATGGACATGACGAGCCTAAGTCTGATGAGCAACGAATGGTGGAGACTACATTAGGGTAATACTTACCCCCTTAGAAGTATTGTCCCTTATTCTCTACTTGGTGACCTCGTGCATCTTCTCATAAATGAGCTTATGTAATTTTATTGCAAGATCAGCATCTAGAAACCTCGTTTACAACTCTTCTACCAAGGGTGGTTGATAGGTGCCCTCTTTAATATGAAGAGCAATAGAGTCAAAGACAGGATCCTGCCTCATTAAGTCAAAGATCTAAGCATATTGGTATTGATATTACTGGTTAGCATACTCATCAGGAGCCATCCTTGTCACAACATCCAAGTCTTGAAACTCGGGTCGTATTTCTTGATTCTCTGGTGGCTCGGTAGAGCAGCCGAAGTTAAAGTCGGATCTTTTTTCTTTGGAAGAAGGCTCTGCCTATGGATTAACACTACTAGAAATTCGTCGTCGGGCGACCGTTTTTAGCGACCGATATATAGTCGGTCGCGTATTTTTGCGACCGTTAGTGACCGATTATTCGGTCGCGGAATTAGCGACCGAAATATCGTCGCTAAGAATGTTTTAGCGACCGATTGCTCGGTCGCTAAGGGAATCGTAAGTGGCGCTTTGGTTTTTTTCCCTGAAAATTTTAGCGACCGAGCGAATCGGTCGCTAAATTTTCAGAAAAAAAAAAATCAGTAAAATAAAACCCCAATTGCACTTCCTTCACAAAAATCAAAACCCCAACTCGACATCCCTCACTTCACAAAAATCAAACCCCAACCTCTCTCTTCCCTCTCACTCTCCCTCGGACTTCCCCGCCGGCGACACTCCGGTCCCACCCACGCGCCTCCCTTTCTTCCCTCTCCTTTTTCGCTCTTTCTCTCTCTCCTTCGTTCTCCTCCTCTCTCCTTCGTTCTCTCTCTCTCCTTCGTTCTCCTCTCTCTGCGGCGGCGGCACAAGGAACCGCCACCATATCTACCAACACCGCAGGCCAGCAGGGCAGCAGGCCCTCGGCCTCCCTCCTGCGTCCCTCTCCTTTTCTTCCTCTTTCTCTCTCTCCTTCTCGTTCTCCCTCTCTCTCCTTCGACTGGCAGTGGAAGCAAGGCTGCCACCACCACTGCCACCTGAAGCGGCGGCGCAAGGCAGCAGCGGCACGCAGCCCCGGCGTCCCTTCCTTCTCTCTCCTCTTCCCTTTGTTCATTTGTGCCCAATTGTTAAGGTATAAACCTAAACCTCCAAATTAATTTTATTCAATTTTATTTGATGAATTTGCATAAATATTATGTTTTTAATCATTTTTTGATTATATTATTAAAGCTGGAAATTTGTTTTGGATTGTTTAATTGAGATGATGAGATTTGGGGTTGCGCTGCTGCTGTTGTGTGGTTGCTGTGTGGTTGCTCGAGCTAGATTTCGTGAGTTAGGTATTCTTCTTGCCCCAATTTTCCAGTTTTTTAGGTTGGATACTTTTCTTATCTCCTCTTCTTTCCCCAATTTATTGTAGATTTGCTTATTCATTTATAATTTTGTTCAAATACTGAGTTTTTCCCCCAATTTAACCTTAATTTTGTTTGAAAAATATGGGGCGAAATTATGAGGTTTTGGTGCGATTTGGAGGCCCATTTTTGGTAAAATTGCTGCTGTCCCGGGCCCGTTTCAGCAGCATTTTTCATCCTTGTTCGTTTTATTCTCGCGTTCTCGGATCTTGCTGCAATTAAACTTGGAGGATTTTAGGAGTTGTTTATACACTCCTTAAGGTATTTAAGTTCTTCTTTAATTTTAGTTTAATTTTCAGTTTTAATCCTTGAATTATTCATGATTTGAGCTTGAAATTAAATTATTATAGTGAGTTTGAGCTTTTGAACTTGAATATGCACTATTGTTGTATGTGAGTCTTGATTGAGCACTATGAGTCTAAGCTTAAATTGAAAATATTGTTGAACTTTGGATTTGAGCACTATTGTTTTTGTTTTTAAAGTTTTAGTTTGAATTTCGAATTTATCTTGCAATTTCATTTTTCTGAAGTTTTTTTTATCGAATTTTTTGAGTTTTTGAGTAATTTTTTTGCTGATGATGATAATATCTATTCAGTGGAATTTTACCCAGTATACAGTGCTAGTTTGTCTTGAAAATTTGCATTTCTTAGAGTGTCTTATTTCCTTATTTCCTTGTGTAATTAGGGTGATTAATGTTTTAGGATTCTTCGTATATTTATTTCCTTGGTGATTAATGTTATTCGACTTCAATTGCTGGTTAGTTCCTTTTCCCGTCTCTCTTTGACGCAATAATTTAGTTTCCTGCTCATTATGTTTTTTGTTGATTCATGTCTGATTAGAACTGAAGAATCATAATTCGTCAATTCGTATTGTTTTTTTCTGAAGATTTCAGCAGTTTATGTTAATCGATTGCTGTTTTGAGTGTCTATCTGCAATTACTCTACTCTATTTTAGTTTATTGATTTCAAAAGTATAACTAGTCGTGTCTAAATGTGTGTAACCAAGATTAGAAAGCTTAAGTGGATTATTAAGACATGTTAAAGCTTTTAAAACTTGTAATAGTTGCGTTTATAGAAGTTAGGCCGAAAATGGCAAAAAATGGCCAAAAATGGCCCTCTCACCCCCAAATTGAACTTGTTGTGTCTAAATGTGTGTAACCAAGATTTAGAAAGCTTAAGTGGATTATTTAAGACATGATAGAGCTTTAAAAACTTGTAGTAGGTTGGTTTATAGAGTTAGGCCCAAAATGGAAAAAAAAATGGCCAAAAATGGCCTTCTCCACCCCAAATGAACTCTCGTCGTGTCTAAATGTGTGTAACCAAGACTTAGAGAGCTTAAGTGGATTATTTAAGACATGTTAAAGCTTTAAAACTTGTAGTAGGTTGCGTTTATAGAAGTTAGGCGCGTAAACCCCAAAAATGGCCAAAAATGGCCCTCTCACCCCCAAATTGAACTCGTCGTGTCTAAATGTGTGTAACCAAGACTTAGAAAGCTTAAGTGCATTATTTAAGACATGTTAGAGCTTTAAAAACTTGTAGTAGGTTGCGTTTATAGAAGTTAGGCCCGAAAATGGTTAAAAATGGCCAAAAATGGCCCTCTCACCCCCAAATTGAACTTGTTGTGTCTAAATGTGTGTAACCAAGATTTAGAAAGTTTAAGTGGATTATTTAAGACATGATAGAACTTTAAAAACTTGTAGTAGTTGCGTTTATAGAAGTTAGGCCCGAAAATGGCAAAAAAATGGCCAAAAATGGCCCTCTCACCCCCCAAATTGAACTTGTCGTGTCTAAATGTGTGTAACCAAGACTTAGAAAGCTTAAGTGGATTATTTAAGACATGTTAAAGCTTAGAAAACTTGTAGTAGGTTGCGTTTATAGAAGTTAGGCGCGTAAACCCCAAAAATGGCCAAAAATGGCCCTCTCACCCCCAAATTGAACTCGTCGTGTCTAAATGTGTGTAACCAAGACTTAGAAAGCTTAAGTTCATTATTAAGACATGTTAGAGCTTTAAAAACTTGTAGTAGGTTGCGTTTATAGAAGTTAGGCCCGAAAATGGTTAAAAATGGCCAAAAATGGCCCTCTCACCCCCCAAATTGAACTTGTTGTGTCTAAATGTGTGTAACCAAGATTTAGAAAGTTTAAGTGGATTATTTAAGACATGATAGAACTTTAAAAACTTGTAGTAGGTTGCGTTATATAGAAGTTAGGCCCGAAAATGGCAAAAAATGGCCAAAAATGCCTCTCACCCCCAAATTGAACTTGTCGTGTCTAAATGTGTGTAACCAAGACTTAGAAAGCTTAAGTGGATTATTTAAGACATGTTAAAGCTTTAAATACTTGTAGTAGGTTGCGTTTATAGAAGTTAGGCCCGAAAATGGCAAAAAATGGCCCTCTCACCCCCAAATTGAACTTGTCGTGTCTAAATGTGTGTAACCAAGACTTAGAAAGCTTAAGTGAATTATTTTAGACATGATAGAGCTTTAAAAACTTGTAGTGGGTTGCGTTTATAGAAGCTAGGCGCGAAAAATGGCCAAAATTTGCATGTGCATCAATGTCATTTTCTTTTTATTTGGAATTGTTTTAACTAATTATCCTATAATTTGCAGGAAAAATATACTCAGATTTTGTTTTGTCGCAGATGGACGCTTTCATGAGGCAGTTCGGCTATCCGCCTCCCTTTCCAAGACACTTCCCCGACGATCGCATAGACGGTTCTGGAGCTTTCGTAGCATCGAGCAGTTATTAGTTAGATTTGGATTTATTGTATCGTATTTTGTATTTAAGGACATTTTAGAATAGTAGAATTTTAGAAAATATACTCCGTTAATCATCCGTTGTACTACTACTTGTTTATTTCTAATATAAATTTTTTTTTAGTATATTTATTCTTGTTTTTGTCAGTAATTAATTTATTTGTTTTTATATTACATTTACGGAAAAAATTAGGTAGAGAACATCGAAATAATAAAAAATAAGAGGGAAATTGCAATTAGCGACCGTAATTCGGTCGCTAAAGTCAATATTCCCTCCAAAAATAGAGGGAAATTGGATTTAGCGACCGAAATTTCGGTCGCTAAATCCAATTTCCCTTTAAAAAATTTGGAAATTGGGAATTAGCGACCGAAATTTCGGTCGCTAAAATTTAGCGACCGATGTTAGCGAGCCGAGATTCTCGGTCGCTAAATCCTATTTCCAATTTTTTAAAAAAAAAATTTCTGCCAAAAAATCGGTCGCAAGATCGGTCGCTAAAAAATTTTTAGCGACGAAAAAATGGCGATCGACGTTAGCGACCGAAAATCGGTCGCTAAACCCTGTTAGCGACCGATTATCGGTCGCTAATGTCGGTCGCCCGAACATTATTTTCTTGTTGTGTAACCACAGGGGCGGACCTACCGTTGGGCACGGTAGGTCACGTGCCCTACCATTTTTTTTAAAAAAAAAAAAAAATTAACTTTTGTTCTCTTTAGCCCAACCCACGTAGGTGATAAGCCCTCAACTCACATCCATTGATGAGTTAACTCATGAACCACTAGCCCAGCAACTAGTACCCAATTGTAGTAATTATAGATATAAAATAAGGCATTTTGATCTTCATCTTTCGATGTGGGATTTAAATGTATGTTGTTGAGTGAGAGTTCTCTTCTTCTCAGCACATGGCGAAGAGGAAATGCAACGAGATTAACCCCGTAAACCGATGAAAGCACGGACAACGGCATGCATTATCACAACCCTACAACCCCTTGAAGCATTATACAGTGATTGAGCATACTTATGTGCAGCAAGATGACAAAACAAAGTGGAATACGTACGTATGGTAGGGGTGAAACTCAGTTGCTAAATTGTTATTTCAAGCCCACATCGAAAAAATTGACAAAGAAGACAACTTAGTCAAGTATAAATAAAGACAACTCAGTTGCAGATCTGCTCAGTTTGAAGCACCAATCTACAAAAGTGTAGAAATAGAGTACAGCAACTTACCAATATAATGTTAACTATTAATCATATTAGTTTAAGAGGTCAAACTCGGTTGTTTGGCGTAAAAGCTTCTGGACGGAATTGTTAGAACAAATTACAATGCTAATTTGACACTATCCTCTCAAATAATAAATAAGATGCAAAWGTTTGTAATTAAACCTATATATTTTTCTTAAAACACACCCTGACTTGGGAGTTGTCAATTTATAAACGATTTTYTAAGACTTGTCAAGCCAATGAGCCAAGATGAAAATTAATGTACTTAAAACCAAATGACTCAAAAATTGACATGTTATATCATTGGAATACGGTGCCCTACCATTATAAAAATCCTGGGTCCGCCCCTGATTAACCACCGACCTCGTCTCTTTCGAAGGACTGGAATGACCCTTCGAATTGGTGCATTTTATCTTGATAGCCGAGGTTTTCTTCCTTTTCCTCCCTTCTAATGCAACAACATGCTGTTATAGGTTCAGTCTCTTCTGCTTTGGAGGAAGAGGATCTCTTTTTCTTTTGCTTTGAGGTCTCTAAGTCCCTTTCTCTTAGATGAGGCACCATTGGAATGGTCACCTTCTCGGCACTCTTTTGCTGGCAGACTCCTTTTCCAGATCTTTCTGGGTGTTGGGTTTTTCCTTTCAGCTTCTTCCTTAGAAGATTCTGAAGGTTTGAAGTCTTGGACTTCTTCGTATTTGCGTCACCCTCGGTAGGCTGCTCAGTCTTCCTCTATGCCCTGGTCTTCTTCGGCAATGAGTCACTTAGTTTTCTTTTTGCAACTCCAAAAGGGGTTATGTGGGTCTGAAATAGACAAAGGTAATACTTAGTTGATTATCCACTTCAACCATTAAAAAACCCCCCTCCTTAGCAATGTCATTGACGGAGCTCTCAACTAGGATCATTAGAAAATCCTATTCGAGGCTATCAAATAAAATTTTTATAACCAAAACTACTAACTATACTAGTATAGTGATAAAGTAATGGGTCGAACCACAAGGAAGGATAAAAAATAGTGCTCATGTTTAAACGATCCAAATTGTTAAGAAAACAAACTTGAATTGTGAAATTTTGAAAGCAAAGCTAATATTGAACTAGAAACAAGACTTTGAAAAACAATTAATGCTAAAACCCTTAGGAGTTGCTAGTTATGCACATCTATATAAAGGAATTAATGCTAAAACCCTTAGGAGTTGCTAGTTAAGCTAATAAAGTATTATCTCAAATCCAACAAAGGGGTAATTGAAATCTTAGTTTAGCAATGTGGTTATAATCTTTTCCCAAGTCATCCAACTCTCTCAATTCATGCTTAAACCCAACTCCCCTAGAGTGCTCACAGGAATTGAACAAAAATGGATTAAACCAACATCCAAATCAATCCTCACAATCTATTGCAAAGGATTGATTAAGGCACCTCTCACTCCCAAAACCTTGGGTGGCCAAATCAAAACCAAGTAAGGTAGAAAAATCACAATTTATGGCAAGAATGGTTGTTGGAATGAGTGTTTTATATCATCTCGTTACTAAAAAGTGGGCTTCCTAGCACTCCTAAGCTACTAATCTACTCAGAAACCATGTGCAAAAGTAAGAAAACATCAAAAGGAAAGGAAAAAGACAAGGAAATAGCCATGMAATCAAGTAATTGCAAACAACAAAAATGGGTATTCAAGAATTCACACTATACTAAGCCAAAATGAGCAAAACTACTAGCAAAATGATTACAAATAAACGTAGAAGCTAATTATCAACAAAAGAACTCAAAATCAAAAGCAACAATTAAACCAACAAAACCTAGAAATTCGAAACTAAGCAAAGACAAGATGTAAACTATATTAAAATTGAAAACAAAGGCTAGAAATGAAATTACCTTGAAATTCTAGATGGAAAACATATAAAGTTTGCTACAATTGGTTGAGAAATGAGTAAACTAGGGTAAAACTACCAAGAACTTGAAGCTTTCTCCCTTCTCTCTATTGGAAGAATGAAGAAGATGAAGTTGAAAGAAACTAAAATCTGAAATTGCAATCTAAAATTCGATTCTAAAAACACTACTTACTTGTTTGTTTCTCTCTCCTAAAACTATATATACAAGGCTCAATTACTAATTCCAAGGTGTGCCAAATACTCCTCCAAGTCAAGGCAACGTTGGTCAAACATCGAAAAAGTCAACGAAACGGAGATGACACGTAGGCGCGGGTCGACGTGCGGGCCACCTGGGTTGCGCGAGCCAGGGATCGGGCCACCTCAAAGTGCACACACGCTCCAAAAACCTCCTGGAAAATCCAAAAACCTCAAAGGCGCGGGCCACCAGGTGAGGCGTGGGCTGATGCGCGAGCCGCCTCAAAGTGCGCGCCCACCCCAAAAAGTTTTTGGAAGGAAGAGGGGTGGCTGCAGGCGCGTGCCACCACGCGCGGGCCAGCGCACGATCAATACCTCGAAGTGTGCGCCCACTCAAAAACCTCTTTGGAAATCTGAGGCAATCTGCAGGCGTGTGCCATGCATGCGCGGGCCACCTCGATGCGCGGGCCACCCCTGTTTGGCTCTAGTTGAACTTCTCAACTTTGAACGGCCATAACTTCTTGCTCGATGATCGGATTTCATCTTGTAATATACTGTTAGAAAGCTCTCGGAGTCTACTTTCCAATGCAACAAGTTTCACATGCAAAGTCAAAGTGTGAAAAACGGTATGGCTCGAAGAAGGTGTTAGAGAAAGAGTGTCTCTGACTATTCAGTGTCTCACAATGCCTTCTTGATCACAAAACTTCTTGAAAGCCCCCTCTGTGTATTCGGTACCATTATTAGAACGTACAATTTTTAACTTTCTTTGTGTTCTATTGTCAACCATCACTCTCCACTGCTTGAAAATTTTGAATACATCATTCTTATGCCGAAGAAAATAAATCTAAACATACCTAGAATAATCATAAACAAATGTAACAAAATACCTAGAACTACCTTTGAAAGCAACTTTTGTCGGACCCCAAACATCTGTATGCACACAGTCTAACAATCCTTTACTTTTGTGCTTGCTTGTATAGAACTTTACCCTGTGTGCCTTTCCATACACACAATGCTCACAAAATTCCATTTGTGGCTTCTTCATATTCTTCAACAAACCTTGTCAACTAAACTGTTGAGTCCCTTAAGTTTTGAATGATGACAAACCATTACAGGAAACAGGATACTTAATTATGAATATAGTTGGTTTTGGGAACCAGCTAATTTAAGATACTTGTTTCCCCAGACAAGTTAATATTTATTGTGTATACATTGAAACTAACTTGTTTGTTACTGGGAACACCTGATTACATACAAAGCTCATACACTGGTACAGAACCAGTACGAGCTATTTCCTTGACTGTTATGCTGAAAGAACAATCATACATCTTTTATTGTACTTTAACCATGTTACATGTGCAGTAATAAGATGATTCCAAGACTTGAAGTGTGAAGCCTTTTAAAGACATTCGAAGAAAGAAGTGCATTCAAAATTGAAGTATTCAAAGGAAGAATTCAAAGTCTTGAAGATTACATGAAGAATGAATGAAATGCTTTTAATAGTTTAAAATCTAGGAATTCATGTAATATGCTCAGTAGTGTGGTTTACTTGTTAAAGTTTGAGTGCTTATAAGTGTTCTGAGTTATGGTATGAATTCTGGTACAAGTTTGGAACAGAATTCATAATATACTCAATTAAGGAACCACGCTGGGGAACCAGTTGTGTCCTTAAGTAGAATTATGGCTGCGATTTTGAAATAGAGTTTTTCTAAAATATTTTAAAAGGATATTTTGAAAAAGAATGTTGCAGCTAGAAATATAGATGAGAATATGAATATTGCCTTAAACCTTGGAGTATATATCTTGTTCGATTATTTCCTTAAAGGATTAATTCGAACAAGATAAATACTTTCCATAAATCTCATCTTGCCTT
>SNQN01003573.1:0-19220 GCA_008642245.1 Bassia scoparia | reverse complement strand
GTTAGGTTTTAGGTTTTTCTTTCTATAGGATAAGTAGGTCATGGTAACATGACTCCTCATACTTTTCCCTCAATGATGGCTAAAAAAAATATCTCTTTTGTATTGTGTGTGTGTGTATATAACCTATGTCGAAATCCTCAGTTTGTGTTAGATGTGTTTGATTCCTCAAAAAGGGTTAAAAGTCATTGTTGCCAAGAAAACAGTTAGTTGATTATTAATTCACAAAACAGAAAGGTAATGGTTCCTGTTAAAGGTACAGCAAGGGTAAAACAGCGACCAGCTTGATATGTTTTTCATGAATTTTTATATCTCTGGAAATTACTTAGGGTATTTTTCTTTTTGGAAAGAAATCTATCCTATTTAAGTTATTTTTGGCTTGTTGATCAAGGCATACATTACACATGCCTAAATTGAAGTCGGTTGAGATATTTATGGAATGTGATCATTGCAAATTCAATTTTAAAATCTAGCCGTTATTTCTTGGTTCATCCGGCTATATTTCTTCTCCTCTTGCTTCATTGATGATTACTTCACTATATATACTTGTGCTAACCTCTTGTTGCAGCTCACAACTATTCATCACTCTATACTCTCTTCTCACTTCAAGTGCTCTGTTTCTTTGACAGAAAAATTCAAAGTTGAAAGTACTGTTCAATCGAGTTATTGTTCATCTTCGTCCTTGATCAATCAAACATGGGTAGGAAATCAAAAACATGCAGGAAAGGAAGAGGAAGGGGTCAATCAAGTGATTCCTCACATTCTCAAAAATTCAATGAAGAGAACCCTAACACATAACAACCCAAAATCAAAACCACAGACTTACCACGCACTAATTCTTTGAAAACTTCCACCCCCACAAAAATTAACCCAAATCCACTTCAGAAAACACCATCACCACCAAAAACATCTAAGCTTAGCTCTAAAGAAATTGTACCTCATGAAAATCCAACTGAGGGTGGTGGTTCCACAATCAAGGAACCAACACTTTCTCAGGGGGAAAAATTGCATGAGACTCAAGAGGATTAAAACCAGGAGTTCAAGAAGGTTGTTACTGGAGATGAGGAAGTTTAAATTACTGGTCAAAAGGAAGGGGTACCTATGGTGGAGCTTTCAGTTAGAGGGAGACTACGCTCGACAGTAAAGAAGGAAGTGAAAAAGGAAGAAAAAGAACAATCGACTGGTTCTGAAAAGGGAACCAAGAAAAAGGCAACAGTAGTCAAACCACCTCGCTCTGTCAAAGTTAAGTCTGTAGAATCTCCCTTTACTGGTTCTACCGACTTAAGTGCAAGAGTAGTGTTGAGGATGGTTATTTCAATGTGCCTTCTTTGTCTGAGTATAAGAGTTTAATTGAATATCAAGGTTGGATGTCCTTGTTTGATTGTTCTGCTGCGAATGTGTCTGGGGTAAGGGATTTTTATGTGAATCTAAAACAGTTGTCGAATATGTCTATTGGTTCAAATGTTGGAGGTGTTGAAGTCAGTTTGTAAGTTTCGTCTATTTCAAGCATGTTAGGGATACCAAGGGATGGTTTTGACAAATATTCTAGTGTTTGGTGGCCTATGTTGGTAGGGGTCACTACTGATGAAATTTATGACTTTTTATTTGGTGGGAAGATGCCCAAGAAATATGTTATTTTCAAATCTGTTGATCTGAAGGAACCACGGATGCTAGTTCTGCATTCATTGTGTAACAAAGTCCTGCTTTCAAGGGCTCAAGGAAGGGGAACAGTACGCATCATGGAGATGGTACTAATATACCTGATGATGAAGAAGATTAAGATAAATCTTCCTTCCTTGATGCTCGATCACATCATGAACTGTTATGGTTCATCTCATCATTCTCTGCCTCTATTGGTTCTATCATTAATCGATTGCTTAAGGACAAACAAGGTTAGCCTAAGTGGATCCACTGTACCAGTTACAGTGTTCACGAAGCTATACTTAAGCAAAATGGGTCTTGATATTGGGGTGTTGATGTGTTAAGATTTAAGTTTGAGGAACCAGTGGAGGTAAGCCACTCCAAAGAAGAAAGCCAAGGCAGAGGAACCAACAAGTCAAAATGTTGTTCTAGAGAGAATGGAGAGCCAAAGAAAACTCTTAGTAAGTTGATGGGAACTGGTTCAGGGGTATTTCAACCTCAATCAATACCAAAATCGATCAAATGGAGAAGGAGCTAGCTGAGACACAGATGTTGTTGCTTACTGTTCCTGAATGTCAAAGCTCAGATGGCTCCAGGTATTGAATCCTTGTCTCCAAGACTCAGGTTTCGGCTTTAGCTGCTGCAAGTAACTGTGGTTCGCGGGATTGAGGAACCAGGGCATACTGATGATACACAGCAGCAGCATGAAGAAACAAAGGTTGAAGACCCACTGATGAAGATGAGGAGGTCGAAGAAGAAGTAGATGATGATGATGAAGCAGGTGATGAAGATGATGATGCTGAGCATGATGATGAGGAGGAGGAAGAGTATGATGGCGAGGAGTGATGTTGCTTGCTTGTTTCCCCTCCCCTATTTTCTTTGATTCTTAAAATAATTGATTCTGATGGTTTTAACTATTCTCCCCTATCACGAATACTCTTTCTATGTGGATTAGGGTCCTTTTGGTTAAACTTTGCTCGTCTGTATGAACTATAATATTTTGCTATGTGTTGATATGATTGACTAATTATCTTTTTGCAGCATAACACTTGAAGTGGTCGATGCCACTGTATAGATGAGCACATTTACAATTTTGTGTACATCACTTACTCGAGAAGTTTTTTAATGATGCCATTAGGGGGAAAAAGTGTCGAAGTTAAAGCCAAGAATCTAGTTTAGCTCAGTTTTCTTAGGAACCAGTTAGAATATCTAACTTGTTCATTGAGTCTTTTTCATTTTATGTTCATTGAGTCATTTTCTTTTTATTAGAACCAGTTAGAATAGCTAACTTGTTCATTGAGTCATTAAGTTTAGATTAAGTCATTTTCTTAGGAACCAGTTAGAATAGCTAATTTGGTCTTTGTGTTTTGAGTCTGCTGGTTGTGCTCAAACTCTTTTGGGTACCAAAATTGAAGGTTTACTGTTTCTATCTTGTTTGGTTGCAGGAACTTCGATTTAGTTTGTCATCATCAAAAAGGGGATTTTTTGAATCTTAAGTTTTGAATGATGACAAACCATTACAGGAAACAGGATACTAATTATGATATAGTTGGTTTTGGGAACCAGCTGATTAAGATACTTGTTTCCCCAGACAAGTTAATATTTATTGTGTATACATTGAAACTAACTTGTTTGTTACAGGGACAAGCTGATTACATACAAACTCATACACAGGTACAGAACCAGTACGAGCTGTTTCCTTGACTGTTATGTTGAAAGAACAGTCTACATCTTTATTGTACTTTAACCATGTTACATGTGTAGTAATAAGATGATTCTAAGACTTGAATGTGAAGCCTTTCGAAGACATTCAAAGAAAGAAGTGTGTTCAAAATTGAAGTATTCAAAGTCTTGAAGATTACATGAAGAATGAATGAAATGCTTTTAATAGTTTAAAATCTAGGAATTCATGTAATATGCTTAGTATGTGGTTTAATTCTTAAAGTTTGAGTGCTTATAAGTGTTCTGAGTTATGGTATGAATTCTGGTACAAGTTTGGAACAAAATTCATAACATACTTAATTAACGAACCAGGCTGGGAACCAGCTGTGCCTTAAGTAGAATTATGGATGAGTTTTGAAATAGAGTTTTTCTAAGAATATTTTAAAAGGGTATTTTGAAAAGATGTTGCAGCTGGAAATATAGATGAGAATATGAATATTGCCTTAAACCTTGGAGTATATATCTTGTTCGATTATTTCCTGAAAGGATTAATTCGAACAAGATAAATACTTTCCATAAATCTCATCTTGCCTTGATTGGCAAGTATAGATTTAAGGAAACTAGGGTTTAGGTCAATAAACATATAAATACTCATCTATACTTCCAATTCTACACATCTCTCCACGGATCAGAAGAGTTTAATATTTTCGAGAGAAAAACACAAAAGCACAAGAACTTTACTTTAAGTCACACAAGAGCATTAGTCGAGCTTCATAATTTCTCTTACTTAGCTTATTAAGAAGTAAATCACGAAGAGAGAAAAGTTGTTATTGTAAAGGCATTCAACAGAGGGGTTGAAGGCCTGGTGAGTGTTTGTGAGTTCAAACACAAATTGGACTTATGAGTGTGAGTCGAGTGCACATTTAGAGTTGAGTGTGGGGTGTGATGGTTCCCGGAGTAGGGAAACAGCTGAGTGAGTGTGTTCTTTGTTTTTCAGAGTAGATTAATAAAAGAACATACGGTAGGAGGATGTAGCCCAGAGTTGGGTGAACCCCGTTAAATATTGTGTGTTCTTTATTGCTTTACTTATATTCCGCTGCGTAGAAGAACCAGCCCAACTGTTTCCTCATACTAAATCCGAAAAGAAAAACAATTGGTAATAGACAATTATACTCAATTCACCCCCCCCCCTCTTGAGTATCACATAACCTTCATAAACAATGATATACCCTTCTCTGACATATGCCCAAGGCGCATGTGCCATATCTTTGTCCATTTTGTTTGGTCTTTACTTCCACCGATTTAAAATGCTAATTCACATGTTACAACTATCTCCAAAAGAGGATAAAGATTACCGTGACGAATTCCCTTCATCACTATCAAGGAACCATGAACAACTTTAAAAACTCCATTCTCCAAGACTATTTTGCAACCATTTTTCTCTAATAACCAAAGAGAAATAAGGTTATTCCGCAATTCTGGGATATGTCTCACATCCTTCAAGGTTATTATTGTTCCATCATGCATCTTGACTGAGATAGTACCTAACCTGATAGTCTTACAAGAATGATCGTTTCCTATCAAAACGATACTACCATCCAAACTCTAGTAAGTTGTAAACCACTTCCTATTTGGGCACATATGGGGTGATGTTCCTGAATCAAGTATCCATTTATCAGATATCTCATTGCATGGTTCTTAAACTGAGTAACAATAATCATCATCTTCATTTTGGAAATAACTCGCTTCTTGTTTTTCTTGTTGTTTTCCTTTGGAGTTGTCGTTGTTGTTCTTCTTGAATTTTACCCTCTTATTTGGGAAATTAGCTTTAAAATGACCAATCTCACCACATTTGAAACGTGGTATTTCCGCAAGAGGTCTAGATTTTGTTCTCGACTTTCACCTATTGCCTCTTCCTCTTTCATTGCTCCTTCCTCCGTTTGCAAACAATCCTTGAGCTTATTCATTGTATTCTCTTCCATTACTTGACATCATTCCACTTGTAGTAACCTTTAAAAGGTCATCCGCTAAAAGAAATGTTCTAGTCTCATCCATGGTTAGAGTTTCACCCACAAGCATCAATGTTTGAACCAGATTTTCATAAGACTTTGGCAATGAAAGTAATAGCATGAGCGCTTGGTCTTTCTCATCTACCTTCACATCTATATCCTTTCAGTTTGATATAATCCTATCAAACTCATTGATATATTCCCGGATTGAAGTGCCTTCTTCCATCTTGCAAGCATACAATTTGGATTTTAAATGGATTCTATTTGTTAGAGGTTTCGTCATGAAATTTGATTCTAACTTTTTCCACACATCTGCAGCCGTTGATTCATCATTTACCAAGAATGCAACATCCCTCTAAAGACATGAGATTATGGTTGCTTGTGCTTCAAGATCGAACTTCTCCCAATCCTGATCCTCCATGTCCTCGAGTTTTTGTCCTTTTCCTACTAACGCCTTGTGCAACTTTTGTGATATAAGCAAAACTTTCATTTGCATCCTCCAATTAGAAAATCATTTTTCCTATTGAATCTTTCAATGTCATCTTTTCCAACATTTACCGTTCCACTAGTAGAAGCCATTATATTTAATTGTTCAAAATAAAAAATATAACCACTTAATATTTTGACGTAGGCTCCAATACAAATTGTTAGAGCTAGCTGCGGAAATGTGGCTTACTACTGGATAATATAAAATTGATGTATCATAGATAAATAATATTTTGGAATAACAGACAACCACTTATGAAGGAATATACAATGCTAAACTCTTTAACGTCGTGAACAAAAGATGAATTTCTGAATGATTAAACATTACATGTTAATAGGATGGCTATAAAAGACACTAACAACGCATTTACCTTTCCTTTTGCTCTTACATCCATTATCTCCTAATATATCTCTCTTTTTCTTTTACATGTTTAGAAAAAACGTAATTATATGGCTAATTATAACCATATACTCCCACAGATACAAACACACGTGTCTAAATAATGATGTATTATGAAATATATCTTATTGAAATTGCAAATTTGGTATGACATAATGGTGTCCCATCTAATTTGTATACCACCTATATTAATTGCACATTTATATGATTACATTAAAGTAATGTGTATTTTTTGCATTTATGTATCCCACAATTTAAGCATAATAATTCTTTATTTTCTCTATCTATATTAATTATAGAGATATTTAATAACTTTTTAATTTAAAATTAAACAATAAGGCTAATTATTTAATGTTGAAAATGGGAGCTGATATCCATATAATTAAAATTCCAAGTTTTTTTAATAATGTGCTAACTACGTTCTCATCAACCGTTTGGGGTTGTCATAGACTCATAGAACAATCTTCATAGAACATGTTCAAATCATCACATATTTCTTATTCATACAAGTGTATTGTTTTCATGCAAGTTATAGAATAATTGATACAAGAATCTTCATTCAACAATTTGCGTGCTGATGGATTGTTTCTTAATACAAATTAATAATAGAATAATTACCATTCAACCAGCACAAAAACTAGCATAGACTCATATGTTGTCTCAAGGAACATAACAAAGAGCAATACGAGTTCAACAAATGAAATATAGTAGAACATGACATAGAACTTTAAGAGTTCAACACATTAAATAGAACATGATGTAGAATAATATGGTGTCTCAATGAACAACATACTAGACAATTTCACCTAATTACCCAATCGAGGCTTTGTATGTTGAAATAATCATCTGATGTTGCATCATATACTATTTTCGAAGCACATTCTATAATTACAATCAAATATAATTCTACAAGAACATTCTGAGCATTTTAATTTGACATTAATTTTTAATAACTTAAGAAAAACCATAAAATTTTATAATTACAATCAAATATTATCTCCGACAATAGGGAGATTATTATAGAGCATCAATATAACGTAGAACAACTTAGTTCATTCATAATACATTCATAGTACCAAATGATTATTCATAGAACATCAATATAACGTATGACTACAAAATATTTTTATTATCAGAATAGGATCATGCTTCCATTGAAAAATTCACACATAAACTACCCTAAGTAATTGACTACAAGAAAAAACCCATGGAAACCTCGAACCGATACTAAACCACTTCTCTCATATCTTCCTCGCACCGATACAAGAATATCCTTGATCATGTTAAAATGATTAACTAGGATTTGGCGTGCATACTCGATCCTCCAAGTTTTCAAATATTCAACCTACAATAAAAGCAAAAGGAGATATTAAAAGAAGGGCTTATAAAATACATTTGACAATTTAAAAGAGACAACCATTTAGAGAGCAACAAATCATAAAACAAATACCATCCGTAGAACTTGCATATGTTCGTATGTTCTATGATTGTGATATTATTTATACTCACTATCATATGACATGGAACATAATGAGAGTACAAAAGAACAACAAAAAAGAACGTTTTAAGACCACAGAACAATTGTACCACCACTGAATAGTAATACGATCGTAGAATAAACACCCGACCATAGAACAAATTCGTTGCATATAACATGTACTTTGAATCGCTCCGTATAAAACACTGAACAAATAACACTCACACAGATGTTCATAGAACATAATAGATTTAACAACAAGTACATTCTGAAAGAACAAAACAAAACAACATCGCTTGCATCTGAAAAATGTCATGGAATAGGGACACAAATTATCTACTTCAATTCAATCAACACCACTATTCTTTTAGTAGTTCCCCATATACACAAAACCCTGCTTTTTGCTCTTTTACAATCAACCACATTTTCTCAAAGAACATAACAGATTTGATGATAAAACAGAAAAAATACACCATCTCACGAATAATGATTAAGTTGCATATCACATAGAACAGAATAAACCACAACTATCTCATAGAACATAGAAGATTTTACTAATAGATCATCTACACAAACCCATTAAATTTGGAGAAAAAAACCCAACTCATACCCAAGAAGTTTTGATCCAATTGCAAAATCTTTTCCTTTTCCAACTTTGGTGTACATGTTCTTTCAAATAAGCCTTATCGCCAGAGGTTGTTCATCAACATCATTATTCCTACCCACAAAAATTCTCAAGAAAATGCAAAGCTCCAATCAACCTACAATTCAATTAGGGTTGGAAAAGAAACAATTAATAAAAACTCTACTAAAAAATTTCAACCAATTGCAAAAACTAATAACGACAAATTACACCAACAAACAAACAAATTAAGCAATACTTGCTAACCCATGTTTTCCAAATCAACAATAAGACGAATTAGTAACATTGAATCAAACACTATACTCGAATACCACAACATGATTCCAAAAAAATGGAAAAAAACAAAAAAAATTAAACCATTCAAATAACATTGATATTCAAATGAACGAAACAAAAAATTGAAAATAAGAAATAATTACTAACATTGAATCAATCTCTTTGTCCTTTCATTTCCTTTTAATGAATTCGCTTAACATATTTTCTCAATCCTTCTCTCTCTATGAAACAAAAATTTTTGATTTATTGGTTAAAAGAACAGCATGCAATAGAAAGGAAAAAACTATATCATACAACCTCAAAAATGGTAAATTTTTTATTTGGGCAATTTTTTTAAAATTTCGAAATCTGAGCAAAAATCCCTCTCACATACACCCTCTCTATTACTGTTACAAATCAAGGGCCCAGATTTTAAGTGCATTCAAGTTTACATTTTTTTTGGCAACGAATGTTACATTCTCAAGTTATTGTTCGACTAATGAACAAAATGTTCTTCCAAGTGCATTTACGAATGAGTTAACTTAGTAATGTGACAAAAATCCCCCTTGGTGCACAAAAAAGAGTATACACCATGGTGTATTGAAATGATGCTATGTTAGAGTTATATTTTGTAATATAATATTATGGGACATTGGGTAGTAATGTTTTTAAATGTTTTAATTATGGGACAAACTAGTAACTTCCGTTATCTTTGATGGACTCCGTCAAACTTAATGATTATTACATCTTATCGAGAGCATGGTATTATATGAATTCAAGATCCACTCAAACAAACCTTTTATATTTCATAACGTTCATCAATTTTTTTAGGATAACATTAGTGGGAATTAATTAAGTATAATTTTAGTATTTTGATTAAGGGATTTTTCATCAGGTACCTATGAGATGTTGCTTCATAACTGGTACCCTTGAGTTTTATTTTTTGGCCTCAAGTACCCTCCACCTTTAAGAAAATAGCTTGTATGCCCTTAACGACCCAAAAACTGTTAAAATCTCTAACACCTTTAGTCTATTATCCCTAATATATATTTCTCGTAATGTAATTGTTTAGTAGCATATAATCTCATTGTTATTTGCGTTAAAATTATTTTACCTGATTTAGATAGATAAGTACTCCGTATTACTTTTTCACATACAACGTTTAAGGTGTGTTTGTTACGAATTTGCAACAGGAAGATCTTTATCATTTTGATGTGTCCCATGAATTTTATTTTTGACATTGATAAAAATGATAGCATAAGTTCATTATTCACCATTAAAAAAAGTTTCACTTGTAACCCATGTAATCAACTATCAGTTGTAGGATAAACTTACAAGATACATGCATTAAGGAATAAGGATACATTAGATCTTACCTTTTTTTTTATTACTTACATTTATAAGAATAAAAGAACGATATTTTCTAAACCAGGAACTATAAAGGTTCAAAAGTATAGAAATGTTGCATAAAGACGAAAAAGTGTTACAATTATAAAGGTTTTAAAGTCTAAAAGTGTTGTATACAAATGAAAAAGTGTTGCAATTATGATTTGGCAACATTTTAAAGTGTTGCTATAGATTGTTAAAAACGCTGTAAATCCAAAAGCGTTGCATGTTAATTGTATTTGATGAATCATGCAACATTTTTGCAAAGTGTTGCAATATACCCTGCTATGTGTTGCAATAGAGCTATTGCAACTTGACTTATTGCACTACTTGAAAAAACGTTGCTATAGCTCTTTTGCAACATATGTATGCCCCATAGCAACATTATAGAAGCGTTGCTATAGGCTATTTATGTAGTAGTGTCTATTTATATCTATTATATAAGTGAAGGGGGGAGGAAGATGGTGTCCCCCCCTTCAAAAATACATGTTTGCCCTTAATGAATATAAATGACATATTAAATAATCTTTCATTCTTTGTACTTGTCATATATATTCATCTATGAAGCCATATATATTTTACAATTCAGCTAAGATTAAAAATAGAATAAAATTATGAAATTCAAAATTTCAATTCAATTATTCAACGAAGGAAATTGATTTCCTCTCATTTTTTTTATCAAACTAGACATGTTAAAAATAGATATGTACCTATTAAATTATAATTTTTAAATAAAAAAGTTTTGAAACAACCAAAAAATTGTAAAACTAATGAATAATGGGTTGTGGTTGAATAACAAAAATATTAATATAACACGCACGCATATCCTGCCAAAAAAACTAGTACGTAGTATGGTAGAAAAATTAAGGAAATTTCCCATATACATTTGAGTTATGGTCATTTCACCCATATGTACTCTCGTGTTTTTTCGAGTTGTCTCATATACCATGGAAACAGGTGTATTGGCTCAAATACCTTTTAATGGAATAACTAACGAAAAATACTGTTTTCTTTCATTTTCAAACTTTTTCCCTTACCTTTCTCTATCCCTCCTTTAATATTTGTTTCTTTCAGTACAACAAAAACAATGGTGACTTTTTGGCTACACCCTTCTTCCATAACTTGATGCCTAACCATAACTGACCACCACCATAGCCCTTTTCCATAACATGTTGTTCAACTATTATTGTTATAGCCCATTAAAATTGGGCTAATATCTTCAAATTAGGCCCAATTTATTCCCAAGGCCCAATTAGCTTTGTATGTAGTTACCCATACGTACTACGTACATCTATATAAACACCATAAAATACATACAAACTCAATACATTATACATATAAAATACGTCTAAAAATACCAAGGCTTTCCTTCAAGCCCATCTACATAACCAAGCCTAATAAGGCCCATTTCACGAGATTGTGCCACTTGTCATGATCTCGCGCAACCCAAGGGTCTATAAATACCCACTCAAATCCCAAAAATTCACATATTCCCATATACATCAAATCAATCAACTCAACAATCATTACCTCTCGCTTATCTGTACTTTCTCTCTCTAGACATTAATTTGACATTTATTACTCATTTACTACTTTTGTCTCTCCATCTTTCACTCTAAGTTGAGCGTCGGAGGGGTGATAATCCCAAGGGATTACTCGCCTTCTTGCAGGTGCTCGGAGAGGGTGACGCGTGTCACGTAGAGACGCTTAGACTTGGAAACTATTATACCTAAGCTTTGGAGCCTCACTCATAGCATCGTTAGGAAGTTTACCCCTGAACCTACAAGTGTTTTCTCCCACGGTTTGAAACATTGGCGTCGTCTATGGGGAAAGACAATTCAAGATGGTGAGTGAAGGATCTACAACAAGCCCCTAACCAAGTCATTAAGACCAGAATAACATCGACAATCTAATCCATGATGAGATCTCTTTCCCTAACCCTATTGTGGAGAGAGAACAAGAAAACCCACTTCCAATCAAGCCAAGTCATCATGAGGATGTGTTTTTGGGAGATGAAGAGTATGTGACGGTGAGTCAACTCGCTGGCCTTATGAAGGATTTCTCCGGTGTGATGGACTTTGTTAAAACACTAAAAGAGGAGAAGGCTGCTACTCAGCAAGCCAAAGAAGAAGCTGAACAAGTTGTTGAGTGAGCCAAGCAAACTTATGAAGAAGAACTCAAGAAGGCAAGGGTAGAAAAGAAAGTAGTAGGGAACTTCAAAACCCTTGAAATTACTATACTCAAAACCACTAACAACCGCAGCATCTCTCATGGAGAACCACGAAAGAAGAAGAGTCATTTAAAGTTTGAAAATTTTTGAATAGATATCACATCTCATGTCACAACCAAGTTTGATAAGCGAAAAACAAGGAAATACCAAGACACTCCCAAGTATGGTCCTCAAAGACCCCTCCCATTCAACCTTATCAAGTTAATGAGGAGAAGAGATACATCAACTTGGGGATTCCCTCTCCAACTCCTCATCAGGATGTGAGGGGAGTCATTGAAGCGAAGAAACTGACGAACAAAGATTTAAGAGAAATGATAAAAAAAAATCGACAGATGAAGAAGTTGGATGCAAGGTCTATTTTGAACGAGAAAAGAGGCATTTCGGGTTACGAAAATGGAGACGAGGTATCATCCTTCTCTACCTCAACTTCAAGTATGCGAAATCCCCCCCTCTCCCTTGGAGGCTCCCACCATATATCTCATGGCAGCAAAGGGAGAAGCGGAAACGATATGAACACTAGAGGAGCTGGAAAATCACAATACGACATACAAGGCAATCTTATTCCTCAAGGTGAGCCTACCTTAGAAGATCGAATTCGAGCACTCTTCATTGCTCAACACTCCCCTCTTTTCACATCAATTATCTCTGCTCCTATGCAGAAGGTCAAACTCCAAACTATTGAACCCTTTGACGGAAAAGGGGACCTTGATGATCACCTTCTAACGATGCAACTTGAGGTTGGTACTTCCCTGTCACCCCCAAGGGCATTGCGCAGAAATGGTTTATTGGCCTGCTTCCAAACTCAATCGACAATTTTAATCAGCTTGCTCTTACTTTCTCTCATCAATTCATGGCAAGTCGAAAAGAGAAAAAGTACAACATTCATTTGGGGAAGGTGGAATAGGAAGCAGGTGAGTCCCTACGGAGTTATGTCAAAGGTTTCAACTATGAATCTCTCCAGATCGAGGGCTTACCCGATAAGGTAGCATATGAAAATTTCATTCGGGGATTGCATACAGACAACAAGAGTTTCGCTTTAACCTCCTTAGGCAAGGCTGTAGAAACATCACTCAAGGTCTCCATGAGGCTGAATTGTGGATACATGAAGAAGAATTGTGTAATGCTACCAATAAGAAGGAGAAAGATAGAGATTTAGGACCCTCTAAGCGAGGACACAGAAAAGAGCAATCAGGCTCTTATAACGGACACAAGAAGTCTGATAAAGGATACAATTCCGAAAATAAAAGAAGTAAGTTTGAGTTTGAAGGTCTAAATATAAGTTCACCAAGGATCTTTACTTGGTCTACAAAGACATCAAGGGTCAAGTAAACATACCCAATCCTACTTCATGAAATCGTAAATAGAACAGCGAGATAGTTGAAGATATTGTAAGTTTCACCTAGACACCGGGCATGTCACAAACTGATGTTTCTATCTGCAAAGGGCATTAGACGCACTTATCAATAAGGGAAAGATTCCCAAGCATTTGATGAAGGGCAAGGTTGGCTAAGGCCTAGGTAAACGAAAAGAAGCCTAATCCTCCTGTTGAAGATGAGGACACTGATCCAGAAATGGTTCACATGATTTCAGGTGGATTTGCTGCCGGAGGTCCGACCACGAAAGGAAGGAACGAATACCTTCGTAGTCACTCCCAAGTCATGATCACCGAAAATTCTCTAGAGGATAATTTTCCAGAAGTTAGAATCTCCAAGATGAACCGGGACACAAATCCCGTCAAGGTTCCACACGATGACCCTCTTGTTGTGGAATTGAAGGTGGCTAACTTGAAGGTGAAAAGAATTTTTATTGATACCAGAAGTTCCTCCGATATTATAAGTTTCAGCTACCTCTCCAAACTTAAATTTGATGATAGTTCCTTCGTCAAGGTTGA
Source organism: Bassia scoparia (assembly GCA_008642245.1). NCBI lineage: Eukaryota > Viridiplantae > Streptophyta > Magnoliopsida > Caryophyllales > Amaranthaceae > Bassia > Bassia scoparia. The sequence goes on along the minus strand of SNQN01003573.1, from coordinate 5,143 downwards.
TCATCCCGTTATGGGTTTTGGAGGAGGCATTGTTCGATTAGTGGGAACTGTATATGTGCCAGTAAGGTTTGGATGCAAAGTCAAGTGTAGGCATGAGATAGTAAAGTTTTTGGTGGTGAATGATATAACCGCGTACAACATAATACTGGTCCATCCCACATTGAACAAGATCAAAGAAGTAATAGTCACCCATCTGTTACTCATGAAGTTTGTTTGTAATGATGATAGTATTGGATAAATTTATGGAGACCAACGCTTATCTATGAAGTGCTATCTTGCAGCCCTAAAGCCTATCTCTTTAGACAAGGAAGGAGAGGCTGGAACTGGTGATCAACCACTAGAGTCTAAGAAGTGTAAGGTTGGAGAGGTGCTAATGGCACAAGAGGCTCTTCAGGAGACGTTCTCTGTTCACCGTCTCCAAGGGATGTCCTCACCTCCCAAGGAAGACGAGAAACCAAAAGACTTCATACTGATGAATCATGTCTGGAATGGACAGTTAAGATTGGTTCTCTTGCTTACTCTTCAGTGGGGAAAGTGCCATTAGGCTTGGGCACAAGAACTACATTGGCTACCCACTCGAGGTATTTGCATGGGAAGATGAACCCCACATCTATCAATTTCTTTACTTCTTCATCGTCGGCTTTGCTTAGAACCAGCCCCAAGTTTCTCTTCTTTTGCTCTGTTAAGGCAACAACGTTATAAGATGAGGATGACTAGGGAATTTAACAAAAAGGTCAATCTTCGATCTTTTAAGGTTGGTGACTTAGTGCTAAGGAAGATGAAGGCCCTCGGTAGAACTAATGAGCAAGGCAAGGTCACTCCAAACTGGGAGGAGCCTTACAGGATTTTTGAAGCCATCAGAGAAGGAACCTTCAAGCTAGGAAACCTTAGATGGATAATGGCTACCTCGCTCGTAAATGGAATGCTGACAAGATTAAGAGGTATTGTATGTGATTTCTCAATCTACTTAAGGAAGTTCTATCTTGTTTCGTATTTTGTAATTAAATGATGTATGTCATCACTCTCCATTAAATGAAATGAGCATGACTTGTCTTTGTCGCGTATGTGTTTCTCTTAAAAATTACACTTGCTTATTGTATGTAGCTTTCAAACCTAATTATAATCTACAAGCACTTTTTTGTAAGACTTTCAAGTTTGTCTCAAGGGCAAACTTACAAGTGGAACAAGGCTTATCAGCCTAAGTTTCCTTGTTGTTTTCAAATATTGTCGATAGACAAAGAATTTTCAAACAACAAGAGGACAACCTAACTTCCAAGTTTAAAACTTGAAAGTTATAGGTTAACACTTTCAAGTTAACCAAGGCTATCAACATACAAGTGAAAGCATAAAACAAGGGCCTTCTCTCAAAGGCACTTGATATCCAAATAATCACCTTCATCAAGGGCAGTCTATACTATAACAAGACCTTTCATCAAGGGAATAATTCTACTATAACAAGACCTTTCATCAATTGCATAACTTCACTATAACAAGACCTTTCGTTGTTAGTGCGAGTGATCCTTTTTTCAAGGGCATAAAGTTAGATTATCAAACTATGATACTATAGAATATTAACCGAGGGGGTGAATCCCAAAATTACTTGCTACTACTGTCCACGGCGGAGGAAAGCAAGTCTTTCTACAAAGGCAAAGCAAGATGTTCTTTGAATTTGTAAACACCCTCGGTAACAATACCACCGAGGATAAAAAAACCCAAAATTGCTTACTAACACCTACCTCGGCAAGGGCATCATCATGACCTAAATAGTTGTGATACCCATGTTTAAGGGCAATCAATGGTAGTTGATTGACTCAACACTCCTACTAGGTTTTGAGTTAATCAACCAAACTCTTTATAAACTTGGGTATCTCGTCAAGTATGCAATGCTAAAACTTAATGGGGCAACGAAATTATGACGGGCTGTTATTGTGTAAAGTATCGATATTACTTCAATTTCTCCATTGCATCTTATCTTTTCAAAAGCCTTAGTTATTTTCATGACTAAAATTGATTATTACTCGGTTGTTTTCATAGCCAGGTTGCTTAGTTTCCCTTATCATTAAGTTGGTTACTACTTGGTCGTTTTTATAGCAAAGTTGTGTGGTTTCTCTTATCATTAAAATGACAAATTCTACAAAGAACGGTACACTAAAACAATTCAAGTTGGCAAGTGTGTCATTCATTCAAAAAGATCAAATCGATTCTAAGTCTGATTCAAACCCAAAGTCCGATTCAAAACCGAGACTACTCTCGGAAAAAGCACAAACGCATGTTGCTACAAGGAAAAACCTAAAATGAAGACTACACTTGGAAAATTATACAAAAAAAAGACAAGATGATTATTAAACTAAGTGTTGGATGGAGGGTTTTGGGTTCCTTTGGCAGCCTCGGCAGTTCCATACTCTTCTTCTTCACCACTGCCATCTTCATTCTCTTCAGCTTCATCCCCTTCTTGACTCTTCTCATCTTCATTGCCCGAGGGTGCAGGAGTAGGAATGAAAGGTGCGAGGCCCTCTTTCTCGACCCGGGCGACATTTGCATACTCCTGGTGATATGAGATTCATCGAAGAAGAAATTTGAGAGTGTTATGGGCTTCAAGAGTATCCCAAGCAGCCTTCAGATGACCCAATAGCTGAGCCTCGGCTTTTAGCCCAACATCCAAGCTAAGCTTTTCCATTTATCAACCTCATTCTAGAGGTTAGCTTTGGAGGTCTCGGCATCTTTCAGTGATACCTTCAAATTAGCCACCTCGATTTTCAGACTTGAAACCTCGATAAATAATGGTTCAACTACCTCGATAAGTTCCTTCTTCTCCTTTTCTAACTCTTTTAATTTTTTATTTGTGGCGGCTTTAGAAGATTCAGCAAGAGAGTCTTGTTGCTCGGCAGTGCTTACCATCGCTGTTACTCAGGCACTTTCTTTCCTCCATTCCCCTCTGATTAGGACATTCTATTGCCTGACTTGCTGCTTTTGCACTGTCATATAATCAGCATCGATAGTAGCAATGTGACGATTCTGCTTGAAGGCTTAAATCTCGGCTTTCATTATTTTCTCTAAGCCATCCACCCTCACTAGTACCTAAAAACAAAGGAGAATTAAATCTAGTAAGAAAGACATGCAACCTCGACAATTACAAAGAAAATTCTAAAAGGTTGACACTTACATTCATCAAGTCCCTTCAAAGAGGATTAAAGAACCCTTTTGGGCAGCCTCTAAAGGTCCCCGGATAGTTGGGGTCGATGCACTTGGTCATCCTCCTTGCCATGGCTAATGCTTCCTTTAGAGAGTAAGCAACCTCACTCTTAGGTTCATTGGCATCCTCGGCATCATTCCTCTCTTCTTCTTCTTCGAAGGTGGGTTCTACTACAACAAGAAATGCAATCACTGAAGGGTTAGATGGACATGACGAGCATGAGTCTGATGAGCAACGAATGGTGGAGACTACATTAGGGTAATACTTACCCCCCTTAGAAGTATTGTCCCTTATTCTCTTCTTGGTGACCTCGTGCATCTTCTCATAAATGAGCTTATGTAATTTTATTGCAAGATCAGCATCTGGAAACCTCGTTGATAATAGCAACCTTAAGGCATAACTTTAAATTCCTCGTACGAGTGCTTGCATGCTTGTCTCACAACTATAATATGCTTTAACAAAGACCTGCAAATTTCGTGTTTCACGCCTAATAAGATAACTATGGACAATCGGCATTAGGCTCCTAGAATACAGATCGGAATTAACAACTCATGCCACAAAAAACTAAACACTATTTGCATAGTATTCTGTTAAACAACCCGCCTAGTAATTTTGCATGCTTAGGGTTTAAAATGGAAAACTATTTATTGTTGTCTTTCGGACAATGAACTCGCAATAACTGAGTAGAGGCCGCTAGATGCTGGGGGTGTTGTGCACTACTTCACCCTTACCCTTGTCCCCTAATCCAGATCTTTAGTGCACTACCAGACATGGAGTCCTTCACCTTTCTTTAGGCAACGCTTAAAACGGGTTCCGCAGCTTCCCAAAATAAGTGCGATGGCGACTTCCTTTACTAATTTCGAGTATAAACACACAATTCCAGGCATACTCACAATATGCAAAAGCAAGAATTCAATTCTAGCAAACAAACCAAGGTGCCCTTAAATTGCACCCCCCGTAGCAAAGGAACTGGACCCAGTACGGCCCGGTGACGCCCCAGGGCCCGTACAACAACGTTAAGACAATTGTCAATATATGGTATAATGATGCCCGGTATTTTATCCACAAACGGGAAATCGTAAGTATTACTTTCCCGACATGTAAGGAATTGAGAACATTATAAATTAACTTTTCAATCATTCCTAATCCAAATGAAACAGCCAAAATGAAGAAATACTAAACATACCTGAATCACGACATTGAGATGCAACACGTGATGAGGAACAACCCCTCGATCGGCTGCTACGGCGATCGTGACACTACTATGAAGATGAAACCCATTGGGTAGTGTAGACACCTAAAAATGTCTCCACAAAAGAGTAATCAGTGATGAAACATACCGCGTCTCGCGATTGTTTCGACTTAGAAAAGATGCTTTGAACTCACGAAAATTGAAAATACGTGGGGTCATACTCGGAACTGTTGAGCAAAGGACAAATAAAATGGGCGAAAACATTTTCTTTTATTTATTTTAATTATTTTCTATTTTTAGGTTTTCTTTTCTCTTTTTAGGATTTTTTATCAATCACAAACTCTTCACATATTTATCTGAAGACTACACACCGTATGTATATAGGAAGATTATTCATTACTGAATTTCTACCAAATTCTCTAACATGACTTATTAGTAAAGTTTTAACATACACAGCCAAAGGAAATTAAATGTAACCAAAAAAAAAATAAGACAAGAAATTAACGGTACAAAAAATGACTCCGAGAGAGATAATACCGTGGAACCTACTAGAACCACCTCTAGAAACTACGACATATGCTTGGAGATAAAAGCAAGGGGGTTGATGCCTAAAAGGCTGAACAAAATCGTATGAGGGCGGAAATCCAGGGAAATGCAACGATTACAAATCGGACGGAGAAATCAAAATATTTCACACCGCAAAGTTTTGGAAAACAAAAAAATAATAAGCCTACGCCATAGGGCAGACACATCTCTCT
>SNQN01003572.1:48240-60036 GCA_008642245.1 Bassia scoparia | reverse complement strand
GTGAGTTCAAAGCATCTTTTCTGAGTCGAAACAAACGCGAGACGCGGTATGTTTCATCACGGATTACTCATTTGGGGAGACACATTTTCAGGTGTCTACAGTTTGAATCACCTTAAAATCAGATTAATCATGGACGACCAGATTTTAGGTTCCGTATTAATTTGATTAATTCAAAGCGGTCATAATTTCTAGGATAGGTAGTAATTCATGTATAATAGAAACACACTTTCCTACTAATTTTAGGTTAGAGGGATCTTTAAAGACATATTGCTAAGCTGCTCGTATCAAATGAATATGATTGAATGGAATTACAATGAGACCGAGTAGAAGCCGCTACATGCGGGCGGATTGGGTCAAAGATTCAGACCGTATCATGTCCCCGAACCCACGACTTGGTTACTGGATCAGACAGTGGGGCCATTAAATTGGCACCAATGTTTCAGGCGTCCGTGATTAACCATTATAGGCATGGTGGCGATACCCCACTCGACAACACTACCCCAACGCACTCACGTGCGAGATCCGTGGCTCAAGCCCACGAACACACATCGATGTGGACCCGAGCCCCGCGAGGGACCCAACTCGAGGTCTACAGTAACTGTAATGCAATTCTCGGAAGAGAATGGCTTCACCAGTCTTATGTTATACCTTCTACTTTGCATCAGAAAGTAATACTATGGAATGGTAATGAATATGAGGTAGTCTGTGCTGATTTTGATGCTTATTTGATTGATACTAACCGGGAATTCCCCAGGGTACTTATGAAGACCTTGCCTAATGACAAAGGGATTGCTCTCAAGCTTGAAAGTCAATCGACGAAATGTTTTTTCAAGCGCAATCAGATATATTGAAGACGCCGCTGAAGATGATGTCTTACGAAACACATCTGACGCTTCCCATGTAGTGAAGAGTCAAACATCAAAGGATCACTCCAAAATAATTAATGTCTAGGGGGTATCTCTTGGGGGAAAATTTGATGACGTGCTTAAAATTATCAGGGGATGAAGCGATATCTTACCTGGGGTAATTAGTCTTGGATACACATAGTGTTCAGAATTTTATTTTGTATGTTGTATGGATTAAACAAATTCGGATTATAACTATAAAATTAGGCAGGAAGTCCTGATCCTCTTTAAGAGGTTAATCTTGGCACGGCAGAAAATCCTAGGTGTACTTACGTTAGTAAGGAGTTACTTGAGGAGGAAACGCTGTCCATTGTTAAAGTCATCCAAACTTATAAAGACTTTTTTGCTTGGGAACATCACGAAATGCCGGGAATTGATCCTTCAATTATCCAGCATGAGTTGCCAATCAAACCAGGTTGCACCCCAGTGGTGCAAAGTCTAAGGAGGTTAGCGCCAGATTTGATTCCTAAAATTCAGGAAGAAATCACTAATCTCCTAAAAGTCGGATTCATTCATCCAGTGAAGTACGCTGAATGGATCGCAAACATTGATTATAAAGACATTAAAAGTGCCTCTCCAAGGGATCAATACCCTATGCCAGTGGCTGACATGCTTATAAATGTTGCATCAAGGCATGAATTCGTGTCAACCTTGGATGGGTTTGCGGGATATCACCAGATCAGAATTGCTAAAGGTAATCGCTCGAAAACTGCATTTAGGTGCCCAGGGTCTGTTGGACTCTACGAGTATGTCACTTTGCCTTTTGGATTGAAGAATGCAGGAGCAACATATCAACGTGCTATGACCCTCATTTTCGATGAAATGATAAGGGATTTCATGGAAATCTATATAGATGATGTTTTGGTGAAATCAGGAAGTCCATTAGAACATGAAGAGCATCTTGTTCGTGCCTTTGAGCGAATGAGGAAGTTCAATCTTACGATGAATCCATTGAAGTGTGCCTTCGAGGTTAAAGCCAGTAATTTCCTCAAGTTCTTATTAGTACATAAAAATGGTATCGAAATAGATCAGAACAAAGCGAAAGCTATCCTAGAGGCACAGCCCCCTCGAAAAAAAAGGGAGCTGCAAAAGTTCTTGGGACAGCTTAATTATGTTCATTAATTTATTACCAACTTGGCGTGAAAGACAAAATCTTTTTCTCCTTTACTGAAGCTAAAGAAAGGAGATGAGTTCAAATGGGGTGATGAACACCAGCAAGCCTTTGAGCAAATCAAAGCGAAGATGGCTTCTCCACCGGTTTTGATTCCCCCAAAACAGAATAGAAAACCATTGAGGTTATATTTGTCAGCGTATGATGGATCCATCGCCAGTATGCTTACACGAGAGAATGAGCATGGGCAGGAGCAAGCAATTTTCTATCTAAGTAGAATCTTGCAGGATGTGTAAACGCGATATACCAACGTTAAGAAATGGTGTTTGAGTTTGTATGATCCTTCCATTAAACTCAAACACTACTTCATGGCTTTCTCCATCGAAGTCATATCACCAACCGACGTGTTGAAAAACCTTTTGAATCACCCATTTGTCAAAGGAAAGTTGTGTAAGTGGAGTATGCATTTTTCCCAGTTCGAGTTGAAATATGTCCCTCGGAAGGCTGTGAAGGGTCAAGCTTTAGCAGATTTCTTGGCTAATCACCCCATCGATGATAATGTCCAAGTTCAAGAGGAGGAGCCTTGGCGTTTATTTGTGGATGGGTCAAGCCGAATAAATTAAGCTGGAGCCGGYATAGTGATGCTTTCACRAAAAGGCGTGAAGACCAAGATYGCGGTAATTTTTTCAGACRGATGCATAAATAATAGAGCTGAATGCGAAGCTCTAGTTATAGGTCTCAAGACCTTGAAAGATATGGGTGTCACAAGGGTTCAYGKTTTTGGAGATTCTCAATGGGTTATGTCCTAGATTAGTGGAGAATATATAGGAACCTCCCCTCTAGCTTTAGCGATCAACACAACYTTAAGWGAACTGATCTCCTCGTGTGAACAGTGTGACGTCTCGTATGTGCCAAGGGAAGAGAACCAAGAAGCTGATTATTTAGCTCAACAAGCTTCTTCAAAAGACCCTGATGGTTTTGATGAAAGTGTAATACACATTAGTTCATTCAAAATTAAAACCCTTAGAAGAAGCGCCAAAAGTTGAGGTAAATAAGGTTAGCGGTCTTGGGTGCGAGGAAGACTGGCGCCAGGAGATCAAAGAATATTTACGAGACCCTTCTGGCAGGAAAGTTCTGGCAAATATAAGGTTGGCAACTACAAAATATTTCCTTTTAGGAAATAAGTTGTATCGAAAAGATCCACAAGGACTTTTGCTGAGATGTGTGAAAATTAAAAAGATTTTGACCATTTTAGCGGAAGTTCATCATCATATTTGTGGATCACATCAATCAGAGCTTAAGATGTGATGTCACATTCACAGAATGGGGTTCTTTTGGCCTTCAATCAAAGGAGATTGCTTGCGATTTAAGCCAATCAACAGAGCTCCAACAATTGAGCTTCATTCGATAATTAAGCCATGGCCTTTTAGAGGTTGGGCCATCAATACGATTGGAGTCATAAAACCACCCTCATCGGGACACCATGAGTATATCCTGATCGCCACTAATTACTTTACGATGTGGATCGAAGTTCAAGCTTTCCAGAAGCTTAGTGCAAGGGCAGTGAACCTGTTTTTGGAAGAAAGGATCTTTACGCGGTTTGGGATTCCAGAGACTACTACCGTTGATCAGGCGTCGATGTTCACAGGAGAAGAGTTTGATGAGTATCTCAAGGAATTCAATATCCAAAAGATACATTCAACGCCTTACTTCGCACAAGCCAATGGGCAAGCAGAGGCTATGAATAAAATAATAGCGACAGGGATATCTAAGATGGTGGATAATAACCCACAAGATCACCATACTCTTCAACATTATGCAACATGGGCGTACAAAACAACTAAGAGGGATGCAACGGGGACAACTCCCTATCAATTAGTTCACGGACATGAACCGGTATTACCAGCAAAGCTGAGCGCCAAATCTGCTAGAGTGGCTAGGCAGATGGACTTAACGGTCGAAGATTATAATGAGGCGATGGCAATTGAACTAATGGATATTGAGGAAGAATGTTTTCATGCATTAGAAAGTATCAAGGCTTAAACGAAGCAGGTGGCTAGATCTTATAACAAGAAAGTAAAACGCAAGATTTTCTTGGAGGGAGATTTGGTATGGAAGATGAAGTTGCCAGAGCACAATTATAAGGATCACATCTTTGGTAAGTGGTCAGCTAAGTGGGAWGGACCATTTAGGGTGGTRAGAGTTATGTCAGGAAACYCCTATCTTCTATAYGATTTGGATGGCGAAATGTTTCCAAGAGCTTTGAATGGCAAGCATCTGCGGRTYTATACCCCAAGTATTTGGGAAAGCCATCAAAATCTACGGTCAAAACACCCTGACCTAGAGGCGTTTGATAAATAACGAATTAGCAAAGAAAGCCAAATTCATGTAACAAAATTACTAGGAACAAGTAATACATGAAGTTGGAGCAYTAAATAATGCGAAACCGAAAAGGGAAAAMTTTTTCATGTGATTGTCACGGGYGAWGATTTTTATAAACTTCTCGCTGGAAGTTGGAAGGTCAAGAGACACTTAAAGGGTGACGTAATCACACMGAAGTTACCAGAACCCCACRAAGCCTATAAATATAACACGTCATATGAACGTTTTTCATCTAATATGTTCTCACTCTCTCTCTTTCTCTAAACTCTTCAGTCTTTTCTTTTGCTAGAAGAATTGTCCTAATACGCCAACACTAATGGAATTTAAGCAGTGGGTGCTGGATAAAGTCCGACGACAAGAAGGCTTTAATCTCATTCACCGCAAAATCTCCCGACAGGCTCTCGATAGTGTTGGGATTAGGCAAGTGGAAAAGGCAAAGAAGGCACTCGTGTCGTTTAAATTCAAGTGGTAGTTCAAGTACTGGAGGCAGGGACGTGACCGCCCCTACACCGGTAAGGAACAACGTGCAGAGGAGGTAACATTTTGAAAGGAGGAAAGAGGGAAGGAAGTGGCAAGGCAGAGGAGAGAGGTTGCGATACGGCTCGAGATGGAAAGACGAAAGAGGGACAATGACGAGAGTAAAAAGAAAGGCAAAGAAGGATGGGTTTGCCCTTATAAGCGTCCAAAAATTAATCCGGCGTCTACTTCCCGGGGACCGGCCCCGTTCCCATTATTTCACCATCCTCATCATCTTCTTCTTCTTCTTCATCAGATTCACTTTCTCCATCAGCGGGGTCTGTTCCTGCAAGGTTGGGAAGGCGAATTGCCCCTGCTCAGAGTGATGATGAAGACAAGATTGATTCTGACAATTATGGGTATTCCAGCAATTGACCTGCCCCACTTGCAAAGATGTTGGATAAAAAACATGATTTTGACAAGGTTTTAGTTTTCTAATTCCTCTAAATGTTAGAATTATGTATCTAATTTAACTTAATTTCAGAAATTTTGCATTCTTGTCAAAAAAAATTGCCTAGCAATGTTACAAGTTGTATTTCTGAATTTTTATTAATTAATGAAAATATTTTGCTTAAGGTAAATATTTCTTTTATTTCTGCAAAACACAAAATTCATTAATTGATGAACAATGTCTAATGAAAAGACATCTCAATATCGATGTTGGCGTCACCACTAAATGATTTCTCAGTAATAATGACTTTCATGGGATAATGGGTCAATTAATGACTTTGGTCTCCAAGTAATTTTCCAAATTAAAGATAAATGTGATTCTCGGAAACCGTGTCGATTTAATTGAGCATTATCCCATCCTAAGTCCTTTTTAATCTCTACTACAAACATAATATGGCTACAAAATTATATTCATATGCATATAAAGTCACTCTTATATCAAAAGTGTAAAGATGAACAAACTTGAGTTTCAGGCGTTAAAGGATGTTAATTTGCAAGGACTCAAGTGATATCGCCCTCGCAAATTAAGGGGGCAATTTATTACGGATAAAAAATACATAGTTGACTTTGTTGACTTAATTAGGAAAAGTTTGACCAATAGTAAGCTACTAACGATGAATAAGGCAGAAGGAAGAAACAGGCGATACATGGCATTCTTGATATAGCTTCAGTCTAGCGATACAGCGATAGCGTTAGAAGGGAATTGTAGTAAGGATGGCCCATCAGGAGATAGCCTAAAAGCAGGCCCATGAAGAATCAAGCGACAATGAGACTTGGAGGGAACTTACGAATATTTGAAATATGGAAAGAAGCGGCAAGAAACCGTCAGATGTAACTTCCACCCACGATCTCTACCCTCGAGGCCTATAAATAGATGCGGCATTACAGTGGAAACAACAACAACAACAACAACAACACCAACAACAACAACAACATCATCAATCTATCTCTTTTTCGCATTTAGGTTCCTTTAGCCACACTTGGCTCAGTAGCCAAGTTAGTTTACTTTAGCGTACTCTAGATTAGTCTAGCGTAGCATAGTTCATCTTATCATGGATCATTAAGTTGTTCACTTTTCATCCCATTGTATGTAATCATGGAGGTAATCATCCTTCCTTGTATTACAATGGTAGTCTGATACTTATCCCTTTATAATGGATGGTGTTTGTTTTACGCTTCGGCTTTGTTCCACAACAAGCTGTTCTCCTTATTTTCCATCTTCTTGATTAACTCTGATTGCTTAGGAGCCATTTTACGTTAGCGATGTTATCTATATAATCAGTAACCAGAGGGGCAGCCCCCTACCGAACTAAGAACAATATTAGGCGGTTGACTTGTTGGTGAAGTSCAAAATCACCTTAACAGTGGTTGACACCAAACCGTATGGTTCCTATGAAATTGAGAAAGATGGAGAGCGGTTTTGGGTCAATGGGAAAAGATTGAAGCCGTACTTGAGGCAAGATGGAGAATTGCAGGCCTTTGAGGTGGTCTACCTTGATCCACCACCACAATCGTCGTCAAGGTAAGTTGAGATAAGCGGTCTAGCTAGGGCATCGTGTGTGGTGTTTTGACCTTAAACCAAGCCAACTTGTATACTATTGTTCATAATCTTGGTTCCGTAGTTGGTAGCGTAGTTCGTAGTTTTGTGTGTGATGAGTGCAAAAATCCGGAGGATTTTTCTCTCGAGGGGGAGATGGATTGAGAGGCACCGTGTGTGATGTTTTGAGCCTTATATTGTTGAATCTAGCACGTCTTTGGTGCTTTGAGAGTCTTGAGGTGTGGGGTGAATTTTGCATTCAAGGGCCTTTAGACCACCCGCATCAGTGAGGCTCRCCAACCAATCTCTCTCCTTTCCTCCTTTTGCCACATCATTTCCCACTAACTTTTTCATTTACCCTCCCCAATTTTTAGTCACKACACTGCATTGGTCAGGTTCCCCAAAACTTTCTCTCTCCTACTTTCCTATGGCCCACCTATTTATTAAATTACAATCCAATATAAATCTATTCATGTTATTATATTTAACTGAATTGTTTTAATAATAAATCATCGTTTACGTTAACTTAATTATTATTTTTGTGATTAAATTTTTTAAAATTTTTAATCTTTTAATTTATCTTTTAATCTTGTTAATTTAATTACCGTCTTAATTCTTTTTGAAAACATAAGAAATAATTCCGATCAAAATGAAACACAATTAACAAACAAAACGTAGTCGCTATACATAACATAATCAAAGTAAATTACATCTAATTAAGCGAAAAGTTTGAAAATTACAATAACATAGACACACTTAGCGGAATATGACTCATTATCAGTCTTCGTACCATCCTTGACAATTTTCCCAGACGTGCTGGACTAAGTCTCTTTGCAATGAATTATGAACTTCTCTATCCCATGCATTTTCTCTTTTATGCATATATTGTTCCATACTTAAGTTGTTATAACGACCAGACCACACGTTAAAAGATCGAGTTCCAGTAGATGATTCACCTAAGTGTTGGATATTGTCTTCTTCAAATTCTATTGGATCCTTATAATTACGATATGTGCCCCGTTCATCTTCAACCATAATGTTGTGAAGAATAATGCATGCCAACATTATCTCCCACATAAATTGTTGATCCCATACAAGAGAAGGTCGTTGGATAATTACAAATTGTGCTTGTAAAACACCAAAAGCACGTTCAACATCTTTTCTAATATATTCTTATCGTCTCGTGAACAACGCATCTTGAGGGTTTAGTGGAAGTCGTATTGCAGACATGAATACGGCCCATTTTGGATATATGCCGTTTGTGAGTTAAGACCCTTGGTTGTATGTATTACCATTTACATTATAACATACCTCTATAGGCTCTACTCTGATAAATGCCATCAAACACCGGAGAAATTTGCAATACATTGATGTCGTTACATGTTCCAGGTGTTCCCAAAAAATCATGCCATTTCCACAAATCCCCAGATGCTACTGCCTCTAAAATAATTGTTGCTGCTTTGTTTCCTCCTTGGTACAATCCTTTCCATCCCTTTGGACAATTTTTCCATTCCCAATGCATGCAATCGAGGCTCCCCATCATACCTGGGAAACCCCTTCATTCTCCATCTCGGATAAGTCGTTGTAAATCAGCGACAATAGGTCTCCTTAAGTACTCTTCAGTAAATGATGATCTAACAGCCTTCACGAAATGTACTAGACACTTTCTTGCTGTAGATTCACCGATTTTAAGATATTCGTCCACCGTATCAGCTGCAAAACCATACACTAGCATCCTCAAAGTGGCTGTACATTTTTGTATTGGAGAGGCACCAAGTTGCCCAGTGCAATCTGGATGCTGTTGAAAATATGGATCCATCGACTCATCTGGAATTTGCGTCAAAAGACATATTCTAGATACAAAAAGCGATCAATGAAGTAATCGTTCATTAATCTTTCATTAGCACCTTGCCTATCGCGCTTAATATAGGCTCGCTTTTTTTTCTTTGTTGGCGGATTTTAGCGTGCATGTTCCATTATCGGAGCAACACATGTACGCATGACATTTTCTATTAGTTGGTCTTCTTATTCTTCTAGTTTCTCATTCATAAGAAGGATTGTGTTAATTGTTTCATCCACTGAATCATCACTTGAACTAGATTCAAAGTAGTATTCAGTGTTCATTTTGTTTGTATAGTGGAGGGATTTTGTTTGTAGATTGTAGTTTAGTGTACGTTTGATGTGATGAGTAGTTAAGCACATTAGATGTAGTATGTATAGAGGTTAGATGGATAAGATGATAGATTGGATTGCAATCTCTTTTTTGTTACAAGACAGATATCATAATCAACTTTTTAGATTGTGTATCTATCCTCTTAGATTTTGTATTTATCCTTCTAGATTACGTATTTATCCTTTCAGATTTCGTATCTATCCTCTGAGATTTCTTATCTATCGTTTGAGATTTATTCAGTATCCTTTCAGATTTTCTATCTACCCAATATATTACACACTATATTTCAAATTTTAATAGGACATTCAAATAACCAACACAAGTTCAAATAACAATAACAAAAACAAATGGATTACATTAAAATTACATACTAAATTAAAAATAAGTGAAATCAAAATTACATAATTAAAATTACATACCAACTAAAATTAAGTGAATAAAAATTACAGAATTAAAATTACATACTAAATTAAAATAAGTTAATTAAAATAACAATATTCAAATTACATACTTCACTCAAATAAATTAACTTACTTAAAAAACTCAGCTTTTAACTTGTCTAGATATTCAGCTTCAGACGCATCAAGATCCGGTTTGTTCATGAGCATTTGCATCACTCTCAACCTCGTTTTTTTCTCATCTTTTTCCTTGTGGAATTGGATCAACTCTTCAACGCTTTGCCTAAAAGCTCCTCTCTCAGAGGTGAGTCCTCCTAAAGATTGGTTGAATTCGTCCAATGTTGTAGCTGCATCCTTGTTCTTTTTCTTAGCTTTAAATTTTTTGACACCAACATGACATGTCATTTCGGCCTCATCACTTGTTCTCTTAGAGCTACCACCACTTACATCTGTTGAATCTTAGCCTGGCCAACAACTAACAAAGCGGTGCTTTAATTCATTATAACAATGTTGAAAGGCAAAACTTTTACCTTTCATTTTTTTTACTGTACAGTTCATTAGCTTTTGCTTCAACATCTTCTCGGCTTCACCCTTCTGTGATACCCACAAAGTAACAGCTTCATTGATTTTCATCCAACGACTTCTCAAAGATTTCATGGACCTTGGATGAATAACACCTGGGTGTTTGTTAACCTCGCTATCATATATTTCTTTCACCCTTTTCCATAATACTGATTTCGATTGATCGGTACCTACTTCTATATCTCCACCACAATTCAAGATACCAAATACGAGAGCTAGATCTTCAGCGCTGATCCACCTTTCTCTTGACGCTTTACCTTTTCCTTTTCCGGTAAACTTCTTAATATTGGACGCATTCTGCATTGTTGGGGATCCCCAACTACCTCCCCAAAACTTATCAGGAAGATCAATGCAAGTGCTCTTAGGAGTTGGAGTTTGAAAAAAAAAGAAGCAAATTTATTTTTGAGTGAGAGAGCGATCGATCCTCCAAGAGGAGCGACTGCGTCTTTTGCCTACAGGGAAACGCTTCAAAATAGAAGCCTAAGAGCGACCCAGGAGCGACTTGGGAGCGACTCCTCCCCCATGAGGAGCGATCGCTTTGGATTCATCCTGGATCGCTCCAACCCTTCAAAATTTTCGAAGGTTTTCTTAGGGCTTCGAGTGACAACTCTAACTGATGGAGCGATCTGTAGACATCTAAAAATGTCTCCCCAAATTGAATAGTCGATGAGGAAAAGTACGATATTTCGAAATAGATTCGATTCCAAAAGTTGCGACAAGATCCATGAACCAAATAGACCTTGATTTGACAAAGGTTTAAGACTAGGTTCATTCAATTTCATTTGGCTCATAGGTCTAAGAGGTCTTTAATCCTAACATAGGACCATTTTAGGTTTGAATCCTTCTAGATTCTAGCACCTTAAAACAGAATTAGGTCTAGGCATAACCCATTCAAGTGCAGTTTGAGGGGAAAGACAGAGATCCCTGTGATAGGCCCAAGGAGGTGAGAAGTCAAACAAATCCTACCTCCACTTCCACATCCACAAAAGGCCCTTGTCTCATGACCCTCCACCATCCACAAAAAAGCCTAATCCTTTACCTTCTTGGCCCAACTGGAAAAACATCCAACACCACCACCATCAAAGCCTCGTACTCAATCCACTTGCCACACCATGAGTCGCCCCAAGGCGCGGATCATTGATCCGTGCGGTCTTCTATAAATTGAATCACAGAGTCCTAGTCCTAGCTAATCTTTTCTTTTTCTTTATATTTTGAGTCTATGTCATGTAGGATGTAATGTTTTCCGTTTCAATTTCAATAAAATAAGCCTTTTTTTTCTTTTTCAATTTTCATTTCTCTCGATTTCTAATTCAATGATGAGACTCTTACCACTCAATGACCTCAAAAAAAAATCAAAAAATTCAAATAATAAAATGGACATGCTCGAGAGGCCCTCTTCCATAGCTCCACAAAGTTAAACTCGTAATTGAAACCCAATTAACAAGTTGGAACCTGATGAGGATGCAATAGCACGTTCAAAAGATTATCCAAGGGTCGACAACATCATTAATAATTATAATTTCAAGCTCCTAACTTGTTGGAAAAAACTATGGAAAAATTGGAATACGCTAGGAAAATCTGGAATTTTCGATCAAGTGAAGAAATCTGGAAATATCTGGTTGGAATGATTTATTATGTTGTATTTTTTTATTTTTTTATTTAGTCCGAATTATTATAGATTAGATTTAGTTGTTAGGATATTTATTAGTTTGTTAGGATATTTATTAGTTAGTTAGGATATT
>SNQN01003572.1:34452-46350 GCA_008642245.1 Bassia scoparia | reverse complement strand
TAATTCAGAGAAAACCTTGTGAGTTTTGTGGTTGGTCCGGAAATTCACTTAATTAGCTACATTGTCGGTTGTTCCTTTTAGGAGCTGGTTCCACTTTGTGAGTTAAGATCCTTCAAATTCTGTGGTTGGTCCGAGAGTTTGAAGTTATTTTTCGTTCGTTTTATTCCCATCCTTTGGGAAATATCCTTCTATTCGTGCTTTATTCGTGGTATTCAAGGGATTTGTGAGCATCTTGCTTATAAATCCACATCAGAACCATTTAAGTCCCTTTTTCGCAAATAAAGGTAAAATCGCTTTTTAAGAAAACTTGAAATAACAAAACCGTTCTTTAAAGTTCACGATCCTGAAATAAACAATCACAGCACGGTCAGCTCTTCACTCAACCCATCCGTCCAAAGCTAGTCACCCTATTGCAAATCCTGTGAAAAGTCTGCTCCCCATAATTTCCAAATGAAATAAGGATCATCACAGGTCCACCAAAAGAAAGAAGATGTGGACGACACACACAAATACAAAAACACGCAATCAGCAAAGCTAAGTACATACAACTTACGAAACCAGAAACAAACGGACAGCATCTCCCCTAAAAATGGACATACCAAGTTACGACACCTGCTTAGAAACAGAAGAAAAACCCAACGGTGGTGTTCACAACCACTCAACAACACTTTATACATACAACTGATCCAGAATAGTTCAATCCCAAATATCATCAACTATATATATTAAACAATTATTCCAAAGTAACACAAATCCCAAATATCATCAACTACATATTATATACAGCTGCTCCAAAACAACTCAATCCCAAAATCATCAATCGCTCCTATTAAACAGGTTAGTACCTGCAAGAATAGTTTACTCGACTCCAACACATGACTCAATATAGTTTATTACATTTGTTATGATTTGAGCAATAGACAAGGTTGTCCAAAACCCAGACACACAAGGTGCCACAATTCAACCAGACACAAAATGCCATAATTTAAACCAGACACACAAAGTGCCACAATTCAAACCAGACACAAAGTGCCACAATTCAATCCCCCATGCCTTCCCGTCGAAAGGCATCAAAAAGTTCAATAAACCAGATGGCGAACGGGCGCGACTCCGTCACCATAGTTAGATGAGATCTCAAACTAACCCCAATTTGGATAAAATACATTTGGATAAAATCCTTTATAAAAGTAATAAAAAGAGACGCGTTGATCAGACGGCTCTAAGAAGAAAGCGAATAAAATCGCAACTCCAACCCCTGATTGTCAATAATCTAGACGTGCACAAATCTAGAGTTTTATTGTTCATTCATATTATTTTATTATTTAATTGTTAATTAATTACCAACCTCCAAGTAAGACCATAGATCACATATCCCAGATTTAAATATAGTTAACTCCTTTAATTGATAAACTTGTTGGACAAAGTCAACTAACCTCGTCAATAAGACTTGCATACTTCCCTTACTCAATTCACACATCATGTTATGAACGAGTAATAAAATCACCTCATGGAGCAAGTGAAACTTTGACTCCACTTAATTCAATCACAAATCAAAAATACCTCATGTAGTAGTTATATTTAACTCCACTTAATTCATCCATGTATTATAAATTTCCTCATGGAGCAAGTTATACTTGACTCCACTTGAATCATCAATAGACCAAACCAGTTAATTAAAGACAAATAACCAATTAACATCCTCCAAATCAATCCTCAAGAGTAAGCCAATTTCCACAATTATTCCTCAATTTCCACAAAAATAGACCATGACACAATTAAATAATTTATTCGTGACTGCCAAACAATTCCATGGATGTTTCCTACTCATGCCTCTAAGTTCTCAAACATCCTCAAACATACATAAAGACCAAGGATTTCGCAAGTAGTACGTACCTTGAATAGAAAACAATCCCGCAAAGTACTTTCACTTCAACAATCACTCAAGGAAAATTTCCTCCTACAACCAAATAGAAATCAATCACTATTGATTCCTAACACAAAATTACAGAAATATATACTCCCTTGAAACCCCATAAAACTTTTCGAAATCAACCTCGAACATGTTTTAAAGATTAACTTCAATGCTTATACAATAAACCATTTATTTATTTCTTTAAAAACCTTAAAAGCCATATTTTTCGATGGTTGAAATCACTTTGAATATGTTTAATAACTCTGAAAATATCACAATTAACATATATTTTCGTGCCAAATATTTTTGATTAATTTTAATAACAAAACATATCTCGTAATTGAAAACCGTCAATCTGAAGTAATAATTTATTAAAATACTAAAACATCACGAAAAATTATGAAAATTTTACACAAAGTCTATTCCTGTATATATAGAAAATCCATACAAATTTTCGTAAATTATTGATGAACAGAAAAATCAGGAAAAATCAAAAACCGAGTCTGCAACCCGAAAACTGTCAATTCAAAAACGAATTTTTCTAAAATAGTAAACATGCTTGGAAAATTCTGAAAATTTTAAACAAGGTGCACAATAGTATGTTTAACACTCGTACAAAATTTCACAGATTAATGCCCGGTATAAAAATAATTAAAAATCAAATACAAAAGCTGGACAGATTGATCAAAAACGTGAAAAACCCCAATTAAAACCCTAATTTTGCAATTCAATAAATCTGAAAATTCCCAATTAAAATCAACATCACCAAAACTCATATACTTTGTAACTTATAGTAGATTATACTCAAAATTATT
The DNA here is from genome assembly GCA_008642245.1 of Bassia scoparia. Lineage (NCBI taxonomy): Eukaryota > Viridiplantae > Streptophyta > Magnoliopsida > Caryophyllales > Amaranthaceae > Bassia > Bassia scoparia. The sequence goes on along the minus strand of SNQN01003572.1, from coordinate 43,623 downwards.
AGTATAAACAATTGGATTAAAAGAATTTCAAGAATTTATCAAAGTTAAAACAATAAAACAAAGAAGGAAGAGAGAAGGACCGACGGCGGGGTTCTGGTGTCCGGCGGTGGCAGCAGCGGCGTGAACCAAAAGGCGGCAGCAGCAGCAAGCGGGCAGTAGCAAGCGGGCAGCAGCAGCGGACTGGTTCTGCTCTCTCTCGCTTTCACGTTTTTTTTTTAAATTGAAGTGTTAATGAAATAGTGTAAAGGAAAATAAAGAAGGGGAAAAACAAAATAAAATCTTTAAGTGATTTAGGTTTTAGCTTGTTTTAAATTGAAATACTTTATTTATTTATTTTTTTGAGAAACGTAAAAGAAATTTTATAGAACTCAAAAACCAATACAAGACTCCAAGAAATTCACAAACTTCCATACAGTCACAAGAGCACAAAAATAACAGTTGCTAAGCATCAGAAGAGGCTACTAGCTACCTTCTAGGAAGGGCTCTAGCATCATATGCAGCAACTATTATCATCAAACTCCAAAAACATCTTCCTAAACCAAGCAACCTGAGCTCTAGAAACCGATTTAGGCATTACATTACTAATTCTACAATACACAGATTTACAAAGTTGTTGAACCACAATATCCGGAGATTGAAGGCACGAGTCCCAAACAACCTTGTTTTGTTGTTGTCATATCAGATACAGCAGACCAGCATAGCAACTCATAATCACCCTTTTCCTAAACCTTCCAGTGATGCTCATTGCTCAACAAGTAATTAGTACAATCGGCCAAGGTACTCGGGATAAACCTGGTATCAACAACTCTAGCCATAATGACACAACATCTCAAGGAATAATCACATTGAAAGAACATATGTTCCACAGTCTCTGAATGAAGATGACACAAAGGACAGATGTCATCAACTGCAATACCAATTCTGACCACAAAAGACCTCACCTTAATCCTTCCCCGTAAGATCAACCAAAGAACAAGTCTATGTTTGGGGATATTAAGACGATTCCACACCCAATCAGCCCAATCAACATGCTCAAAGGAAGGCTTGAGCCTTTTGTAGCCACGGGAAACAGTATACCCCCTGTTATCAGGTGCCCAAGAGTTCTCATTATAGACACTAACAAAGACATCTTTAACTTTCCAAATTTGTTTCCAGCTCCAAGAGACAGAATTGGAAGGCCTATACAGTTTCCAATCCTTACCTTTTAAATAAACGTGATTAATCCACTTGAGCCAAAGAGAGTCCTTAGCCTGAGCAATATTCCAAATGAGTTTGCCAGCTGCCTGATTCCACAGAAAACAATTCTGAATTCCCAGTCCACCTTCACACTTGCTTCGGCAGATGATATCCCAAGAAACTGGAGGGGGTCTATGATATACATCCTTTCCATCCCAAAGAAAGTTTCTACAAACAGCCATGACCCCATCTAAGACTTATTTAGGAATGAGAAAAATGGAGGCCCAATAAACATGTAAAGACATAAGGACGGAGTTAATCAACCGAGCTCTACCAGAATAACTCAAGGACTTTCCACCCCACAATCTGATTCTAGCAACAACTTTATCAATGAGAAAGCTGCAATCCCCAACAGAGAGTTTCTTGGCACTAACAGTCATACCAAGATATCTAAAAGGAAGATTATCCTCTTTGAAACCAGAAAAGTTCAAGATCTCCTCTTTAACTTCTGGAGGAACATTACTAAAGAAGATATTGGACTTCCCTTCATTAGCAATAAGCCCCGAAGAATCAGCAAAAGTAGCCAGGCATCTAAGAAGCAGCTGAACAGATTGCTTATCACCTTTGCTAAAAAGAATTAAATCATCAGCAAAAATCAGATGATTCAGTTTAATTCTAGCACATCTTGAATGGAAAAGAAAGTCTTTCCTCTCACCAACTTTATGCAAAAGCCGAGAGAGATATTCCATGCATAAAACAAAGAGCAAAGGAGACATTGGGTCTCCTTGCCTAAGACCTCGCTTCCCTTGAAAGAAGCCTTCCAGATTGCCATTAACATTGATAGAGAATGAAGCACTAGTCACACAAGCCATAACCACTTTCACAAAGAAGGGGGTAAAGTTAAAGGCACTAAGCATCTCTTCAAAAACTCCCAATGAACGGAGTCATAAGCCTTTTGAATATCGACCTTGATCATACAGCACGGGGGAGAAGACTTCCTTCTATATTTTCCAACCAGATCTTGAACTATAGTAATGTTCTCAATAATTTGCCTCCCTTCAACAAAGCCAGACTGATTCTGAGAAATCAACAAAGGTAACACCTTCTTAAGCCTTATTTTATTTATTTTATGATCATACTTTATTTATTTTATTTTGGATAGAGAAGAAAAAAAAATATATCCTATTGTAAGATATAATTTAAACGGAAATAATATAATTCAAATAAAATATACCGTTTTAATGAGATAAATCATAATATATTTATAAGAAAATATATTCATCAAATATTTGATCGTTTTTATGAAATAAAATCGAAATTTATTTATAAGAAAATATTTTCATAAATATTCGAAAATTACGGGGGATTACATTCTCTGAAGCACTTCAGCAACCAAGTGAGGCTCCGACAATAGACTCCCTCACAAAGTTCATCTTCCGGTTTTCCACCCGAATGAGCTTGGGTCTCTGAGACATGGTCTCTGGGACATCTTCTTTCAACTTCTCTCTCTAATTCTCATCCAAATGAGGCTGGGCTATAGGAATCTCTTCCTGCAACTTTTCTGTCTGGGTGATAGTCAAATGAGGCTAGGCATCAAGAACATCTCCTTTTGACCTCTATGTCCGAATAGGGCCCATGGAAGACTTATCTTTATGAGTTCCCTCTATTGAATTCTCTCTTCAGTTACTGTCATCCTTCAAATGAGGCTCCTCAACAGCGACGACGTTAAGCATTCCCTTTTGCAAAGCCTCCTCATCCACATGAATTGCGTTTGCTTGTAACTGGTTGGTGGCTGCTTCTTTGATCAGCCAAGCCTTTTTCGTGACTCTTCTCTTGACTTTGGCCAGAGCCAGATCATCTTTCTATTCCTTGTCTTTGTTTGAATCGTTATTCCTCTGTTTGATTTCTACCTTCTGGACGCCTTGGTTTGAGCTTGGCACTTTCTCAACCTTACTAGGCAATTGGACTACTTTGAGTTTGCCCAACCTAGTCAAGACTGAAACAGTAGAGGGCATTCGAGGAAGGATGACTGGTCCCCTCCATAGGCCTCCTCCAAACAGAGGTTTTTGGTGTCTAGGTACCCAAGTTGGGTTATTAGGAATAACTTCAGTCCTTACTAACTCATAATGTAACATATCAACACAAGGACACATAGAGAAGCGCAATTTCTTCAGACCTTCCATTATTATAGTTTGCAAAGGGAATTTCTGAACAGCTTCCATATATGTCTGAGCCTTATGACTAGTAACTTCATTATGATTACCATTGCAAGTGACATTACCCGGTTACACATCATCACTTTCAGCTTTCTTGCCCCTGGGTTGAAAATTAACAAGAGTTAACGCTTAGTATTCTTGCTTTGATATTATCAACCCATCTGTCCTCATCTTTTTATTGATGAAGCCTTTGAAAGCTTTGCACTGGTGAGTTGGATGTGCAGTACTGAAATGCCACCTACACATGTTGAGGTTATCATAATCCTGCTCTTGGCATTTAGGAGCGATTAGCACTCCTTCCTTCACATTACGTTCATATAACTTTACGAAAATAACCACATTAGAGAGCTCCTGCATGTCAATATGAGAAACAACATTAGTATCAATACTAACCATATTGCAATCCATCTCATATTGTTCTAACTCTGGTAGAAATTCAGACTCAATTTCACAAGCATTTGCACTCTTTTCAGGAAAATTTATATTTCCTTTATCAATTTCATCTTGTATTTTATTCCCGAAAATTACACAATCGTTAGTTTTATGTGTGAAGGCATCATGTCATTTGTAGTAAACTTTTCCTTTTATTTCGTTAGGATCTCTTTCTTTATGTCTACCCACTAGCTTAATCTTCTTGAACTTCAAGAGCCAATCAAAGATTTTCACCACATTCCTTAGTATCAAATGTATACTCTCTTCTTTGATCAGACTTGAAATCCTTCTTCTAAGAAGACTTTTTGCTCACTAATTGTGGACAGCTAAATGGTGGGCCCTGAACAATTTCTGCCATCGCTTCATCCATTTGATCATCATCCTGATCCTGGCTCTCTTCTGTGCAATTGGCATAGTTTGCGTAATACTTATGTTTGCTTTTATATTCTTCAGCCAAACATCTCTCATACGCCACCACAGCGCTAGCTAGAGCCACAAGTCAGAAAAATGTTGTCCTTCAAATTTCTTTCTAAAAGGAAAAGACAAACCCTATCTGCACTATAGAAACGGATTCAGACCCGGGTAAGTTGAGATGACATCAAATTTTGACTCTCTTATACCTGGCGATGTAATCCTCTGCAGGATCTCCCTTGTCCTAAGTTATCTTAGCTAAATAACCAATGGAGACCCCGCTTCCACTCTAGTAAAATGGCGAAGAAACTGCCCTTGCAAATCTTGCCAAGTTTGAATCGAGTTTGCTGGAATATGGGTAAACCATGAAAACGCATTCCTAGTAAGAGAACTAGAGAACAGCCTAAGCTTCAAATAATCACTATCTGCTGCTTCCCTACATTGGCAGTTAAACCTGACCAAATATTCTTCAGCAGACACTGACTCGTCGCCAGAGAATAAGGGAGAAAACTCAGGAACTTTGAACCCTCGAGGAAACGGATACATCTTGTCAATCCATTCAGGATAAGGATTACAAGTCCCTCTCCAGGGAAACCAGCATTGTGCCCCATGGCCCTTTGGATCATCTCCTCCACTTGTCTAAGGAGAGGTTCATGATGAGCCTATCCCATATGGAAGTTCTGATCTTGAGCATTCGGATATCGGTTGTCCTGGTAATAATAGGCAGGATGGGGTGTTTTCCCAAAAGGATTTTGGTTATATCTAACTCTAGGCTGGAAACCTCCAGTATTACTAGAGTTTTGTGTTCCAATCGCCTGAGGTCCCCCATAGGCATTACCTTGTGCATGTGACCCTTGCCCCCAATGGTTACTTTGAGGAGGATGCATTTGGTAGGAGTAAGCGTGATGTTGATAACCCTGATTCCCAGTTTGTGGAAAGTGAGTGGGTTGTGGTGGTTCATGAGTAGCAGGATATGTACTTTGAGGAACAGGTCCATTAGTTGCAGTTTGAAAACTGCCGCTAGTGGTAAATACTCCTGCAGTTGCATAACCGTTTGCTTCTGAACCGAAGGTAGTTCCTGTGGGCGGAACGATTCCCATTGACGTAGTCAAAGGGATTGAATTAGKAGCAAAAGGAACAGAAGAATGTCTAGGATTAACATGGCTATAACCTGACCTTGGGCCTGCTTCTCTCCATTGATTCCTGTTCCCTTCATTGGCATCTCGGAGAGGGATACTCCTTGATACTYTTTGAAAGGCCGGAGTGACGTTAGTTCCCATCACTGTGCTTATTCTAGCACTACAAAAAAAGAGCAAACAGCAACGGGAAAATCCGTCACTGATTTCACTAGATCCGTCACTAATTTCAATTAGTGCGGAGAATTAAACATTAAATCCGTTACAAAATATTCGTCGCTGATTCAAGTTAGTACCGGATTTAGAAAACCCTTCACTAATATCTAGTGACCGGATTGATTTCTTTAAATCCGTCACTAATATCCATGACGGCAATTTGCAATCAGTTCCTAAAATCATGACGTATTTGCAATTCCGTTCCTAAAATCAGTGACGGATTCGCGAATGTCCGTCACTAAGATCAGTGCGATTCTTAAAAGTCCGTTTTCTTAATATACTTGAGCAAAAAAATTAAAATTCTACATATGATTTCACCATCCATACACCTCCTCCACTCCCATTTCATCATTCCTATACTCTTTCACTCCCATCTTCTCTTGAGATCGAACTCGTACCTTAAGTCACAAAGAGCGCACCGAACCAACTTACTCCAAACACCAACTTTTATAACGATCTCTCGTAATGATTAATAATATGTAGAAAGAAAATATTATAGACGGGATTCAAAAATCCATCACTAAATTGCAACCGGAATTCAAAAATTCGTCTCTAAATTTAGAAAACGGATGTTTAAATCGCGTCTCTAAGCGAAGAGTGAGGTTGGCCTTTGTAATCTGTCACTAACTTTAGTGACGGATTAAAATCGTCACTAATATCATGCCAACGGATTTAAAATCCGTCACTAAATAGACGCGATATAAAATCCGTTCACAATATTGACGAATTATAATAGTAAATGTGGTGCATAAACTTTAGTGACGATTTAAAATCCGTCACTAAATTACAACGGATTTAAAAATCCGTCACTAAGTTTAATGACTAGATTTTAGAAATCCGTCACTTAATTATGACGGGAAATAAATAGCAATGTGTGGAGTGCAAATACGTAGGCGGAGAGTGTGAGAAACCTGTCACTAAATTAGCAAACGAATTAAAAAACATTAAGAGGTAAAAAAAAAAAATAAAATGGGTGGTAAAAATGAACAAAAAAAAAAAAAAAGAGGAACAATACGTCCACTATTTCAGTGACGGCATGAAAAAATCCCGTTATAAAATTAGATACGGATTTTAAATCCGTCACTAATTAGTGACAGTAATAAAAAAATCCGTTGCTAATTTTTTTAAACGGATTTTAATTTCCGTCTCTAAATTAGGAAACGAATATATATCCGTCACTGAATTCGTCGCTATTCACTTGTTTTTTTGTAGTGAGGATAACCCAAGGGTGTTCCTCCCTAAGATTTCGCAGTTAGTCCTGAACCTCTGGTGGTTAACAAATCATCAACGTTCATTCAGTGATTATGCTCTCCACAAAGGTCCAACTGAGTACTACCTTATAGCAACCGTCTTAGATAACGCCCACGTTTAGTAGGCATCGACGTCTCGTTGAAATCAATATAATCCTACCACCTGTCTTGTAATTGCCTACTTGTGAGTGGGAGCCAAAGTTTTGCAACTCGGCAGTATCACCCTAGCGTGTCACTTACCATACCTCTGGAAGTGGTTAACTGTTCACTGGGTTTCCTTCAAATCTTCCAAGAGGCTGTAACAATATCCACGTATGCGTGTATTATTGAATTGAGTAACCTTGGTTGAGGATGATTGTCTTCCCCTATTAGGTGTAAACCGTCCAGTCTTTGCGTTGGACTCGAATTTGCTTAGGAGAGCCAGATCTTTCAACAAAATTGTTGTTCGGAACATGTGCTTATAATGTATTGTCCAAAAGTAAAGTGTTGCTTTAACTTATACTTCGTATTTTGTAAATTGCATATGTTAATCTACAAATGTAAGCGCGACATGTTGAAATGGTAATACTTCGTATAAWTTTTCTATATATTTATTTATTGTAGACGGGAATTCAAGGAAAAATTATGTATTCGTATTATAATTAGGTAGAAAATAAGTTCTATTTTTTTCCCCTCTAATCAAAATCTAATTTTATACGGAGTACCTTACTTCACCTAATTCGTATTTTACTTTAATCCCAAATAGTGATTGACAATTTATTCATAGTAATAGAGGATAAATATTAAATTAAATTTAAAGATTAACAATACATTTACAATTTACTCTAAATAAACTTTAAAATGTTATACACAGTCGTGCACACTCTAGTAACTGAATGAAGGCTGATCAATGTGCRTTTTTATTTTTTATGCACGGYTTGATAATAAACTATATTGTATATATTAAACTCTAATTTTACATGATGACATATAATAGTGTAGAATTTACTGTACAATTTTGCCATGATTTATACGGAGTATTATAAATCCAAAAGAAAATTTATAATTATAAAAAGGGAAATTATATATGGTAGACCCCAATTTTTACTTTTTCTACATGGTAAGCTTTTTGAAAAAAAAAATGTACACGGTAGACCCCAGTTTTTACTTTTTCTACATGGTAAGCTTTTTGAAAAAAAAAATGTACACGGGAAATTCTATATGGTAGACCCCAGTTTTTAAACAACTCCAAAATTTTTCAAAAAGCTTACCATGTAGAAACAGTAAAAATTGGGGTCTACCAAATAGAATTTCCCTTATAAAAATTTAAATAATGGCGTATGAAAATGATTAGAATCTACAATTGTTGTKATGACTTTATACTATAAATATGGAGCGAATTTATAATTTTTTGTCCCAAAAATTGGAAAAAAATTAAAATACGAAGTATGTTTTGGTGAAATCGTATTTTATGTCCTGGCAAAAATAAAATAAAATTGTATTGTAGTGCATGGATTTTTTTTGTAACGGTTACAAAATTGGGGAACCCCTGTTCTCTTGGGGTTGAATACTTTTGATGACGTGCTTCCTACCTTCCTTTCTTTGTTTTTTTTTTCGTTGTTGGATTAACATTAGGCCTCCATTCAGGATTTGGAGGCCTCACAACAAAAGTGACATTTCTTTTAATATATAGATTTAGTTTTGATGGAGAAAGGGGTCAGATAGTGACATTACATATGTTTAATGAGATGACACGTGGTGACGTAAAAATGAAGAGTGCCACATGTTGCATTGCAATGATTCTCCTTGTGTTTAATGAGATGACACATGGCGACATAAAAATGAAGAGTGCCACGTGTTGCATTGCAATGATTCACCTTGTGTTTTAATATATAACTAGTATTTTTGGCCCGGTGTTGTCCGGGTCATACGATTTCATTTTATATTACTATTTCGATTTTTTGATTTCATTGTTTTTATCTATATGTGAAATGTAATGTACAATATAGTAAAATTATCATTGTAAAATAACTAAATAAATTCTGTAACAAAATAAAGTGAGAAAATATTATACTTTTTTCGTTCCATAATTTTATGTGCATTCGGGTTTTTATTTTCCACTATTCACATGTCCATAAAATCTTCTACATATCCACATGTAGATAGAACATTATACATATTCTTTATGATTGTAATAATTATGTAAATAATAATATTATTTTTAATATTATTATCCCCTTTGTTCGTACCACAAGAGAAGGAAAAAAACACAAAAAATTATCATAATAATTGTAAAACATTTATCAATATTATTAATACGGAGTACTTTGTATATATTAGTGGTTAAAATCTAAC
>SNQN01003572.1:0-31803 GCA_008642245.1 Bassia scoparia | reverse complement strand
TTTAGCATTAAAAGAAATTTAATGTTGAAAAGAATAAATAACAATTAGATTAAGAGTAAATTTTTCTACATTATATTTTACTCCCTCTATTCCTTGAAGTTGCTACCATACACTACTTGGATGTAAAATATGAAGCTGCTATCATACACTACTTGGGTGTAAATATGAAAACTAATATAATCTGATAAAAAGTAGATTTAGATTGGAGAAGAGAACAAATAAAAATTGCATTGTGGACAAATTTACAAGTGGTATGATGAGTTCCACATGGTGGAACCACCGATAATTAAAAAGGTTTCCTAAAATGAATAAAGTGCGAGTGGTAGGAGCTTCATGCGAAGTTTTTCCTTTTTGAAATGTCATGTGATTATACCCCATTTATGCATCTACATCCATAAGAGGATTTGTAAGTTGATTTTTAATTTTTAATTGATATTACAATAATCATTTTTAATCATAATTAGCATCTATTAAAAGAATTCTAAATTTTTATGATGTTTCTAGTTGTTTTCATTTGCATCTATTATACAAAGTACATCAATTTTAACATAATTATTTTCCATGTTTTTTAAAGGAATAACTCATTCAATGTACAATTCTAATTATTTGACGTGTCTTTCAAAGGATTAGTCATTAAATGTACATTTTTTTTGCATGATATTAACTACTTTAAAGCTCGCAACTAATGATGGGAAGAAACCAAAACAAAAATCTCTACCAAACTCTTAAAAATAAGACATAAAAAAAAGGAAAGCAAAACTAATCAAAAAAAAAATCTTATGTAAAACAAAAAAAAATTAGAACAAAAATGTGACTTCCCTGAAAAAAAAAACTAATTCTACAAAATACAGAAACATATCCATCTCATCTAAAGGAAAATTAAAATAGAAATCTTTGCTTAAAAAGTTAAAATAGAATAGTAAGATAAGATTAAAAAAAGATTTATGATACAATATCAATTCCTATTAATGTATGGAAAAAAATTACAACAAAAAAAATCTTATGTATTGTAATTAAAAAGTAAAATAGGYAAAAAGAAAAAAAATTCTATTATTCTATTTTAAAAATATTAGTTCTAAAAACAACAAAAACCCTATCTATTTAATTATCTGAAAAAGGTATGCACCCATATGAGTGCATTTCTTATCTTGTATATTATAAAGCAAACACGCGAGTTTGGTTCAAAACTTTTATGTGTACCTTTTTGCATTAAAAATTTTAAAAATAAAATAACTAAATATAAAAACAGTAAATCTATGATTATTATTATATATTAAAACTGAATGATGCTGATGCAATGATAAATACAAATTGAATACAAATATGAATTTACATTACAATATTTTTCTTAAAAAAACACTTAAATAACATTTAATTTTTTGAAAATAACCATCTAAACAACTACTTATGCACGTAACAATTTCAAATAATTTTTTTCCTATACTAAAGTTTGGACTAAAAATTATTATTATCTACATTAAAATATTAAATCAACTAAAACTTTAAATTTTAAATTAAAATACATTTCATATTTAAATTACAAAAACTTTCTTCAAAAATCTATGTTCATGTAACAATTTTAAACAAGATTTATATACTCCCTCTGTTCCATGAAGATCCTGCCAGTTACTATTCATATGCGTTCCCAATGCATGTTTTGTATCGTTTATATTTTTAGTACACATTTGTGAAAATTATAAGAATTGAATATTAATAATCTATTCATTAATACGAATCAAACAAGACCCCACATGACTATATTTTATAACTATACATTGATAATTATTTACAAGATTCTTTTCACTTGTGAAATAGTGAAATAAACGGGTTTGTGCAAAAAATGAAACACATGGAACGGAGAGTACTAAATGTATTGATTAGTTAATTAGGTGTTAAATAGCTTAAAAAGTTAGAGTAAATGTTGAATGGATGGAAAACTAAACGGCGCCGTCAAATCTTTTTTTTTAACGGAAAAAAGTAACAGGGTATGTCAGCTATTATATCGTCACCTTAGCCTGACTTGTCTTCAAATCTTCATGTGTACAAAAGCTATTAGGCCAAACATTTAAGGAAATTTTCCTAAATTAAATGGAATTTAAATACATTTAAATTTAAATTGAATTTTCCTAAATAATTTAAATACATTTAAATTAAATTGAATTTTCCTAACGAAATACTATTAAATTTTAATTTAAATACATTACAAAAATAAATGAAATTAAATTTATCCACACAAAATAAACATCATATAACCCAAAGTAAATAAGCTAATCGAATTTCACACAACAAATTAATACGTAATATAAGATGACTCGTTTAAACGTTAGAATCTACGTAAACATTAAATTAAATAAACTAGTTAATTTTAAATTTAAAATACATTACAAAATATAAATTATCATATTTAGTAAAACGTCATATAAAAATACTACGGATACAGTATTAACAAAGTCCAAATATGTTAAATTTTAAATTTATACACACTATAATTAAAATTAATATTTTAAAAAACCTTCTAGAAACTACAAAGATAATTTAAATGCATATACTATACAAAATTAAATAAATTCACCTCATAATAAAAACAAAAAACTTCATATAACAAACCTAAAAATTTAATATAAATTTAAATATAGCTACAAAAAAATAAATTAAATTTAAATCTTTTAGAAACTACAAAAGATAATTTAAATATATAGAAATAAAAATTAAATTATGTACGGAGTTCGGAAGAGTACATTAGAATCATTTCATAAATAAGCTAATCGACTTTCACGTAACAAACTAAGATAAGATAAATAATTGCATATTCACGTAAATTTATATTTTTTTTAGGAGTCACATAGATCTATATACAAAATAAAATAAAGTAAAAATTAAACTACCCCGTATTAAGTTTTAAATTAAATACATTACACAAAATTATATTTAAAATTTAAAACCATCTAGAAACTACAAGATAATTACATTTCATTAGTTCTTCGTGAAAAAAAAAAATCAAATAAATAAACTATATAAGTTAAGAAATATAAGATAACCTCTTAGAAATGAAAGTGTTGGTAGCAACATACAAATCTTCCTTAAATCTTTTCTTTATTTCATTCTATGTAAACAACTTAAACATTGTCACTCTACCTGCTCTAATATGTTACTCTAGTAAACTTCGTTGTGTTTACTATTCCAAGTACACTATTCTAAAACTAGTTCCAAAGTGAAGTTGTCAGTTCAGTTAGTTGTGGTAACACAGTTCAGTTCAATGTGTTAAAACAGAGTTCAATTTAGTTGTAGTTTTTTAAATTCAGTCTCATTTCAATTTTCAGTTCAATGTTGTACACAATTCAGTTCAAATGTGTAAATAGTCGATTTAGTCTAGTTTTTTTAAATTTCAGTTTCATTTCAGTTTTCTGTCTCAATGTTACACAATCAGTTCAATTGTGTAAACCAATTCACTTCATATTTAGCTCCAGCTTTTTAAAAATTTCATTTCATTCAGTTCAATTTCCATTTATTTTATTAATTTAATTTACGTAGTTTAGTTTCCATAGTACAGTTATGCATTTATTATATTTGTAGTGTTCTTACGATTAATGTCGTTTGAAAGCAAAAAACATATTAGTTAATCAAAAGTTTATCGTTTCGGTTGAAAAGAATATTTGTCGATATACATACATGGAATAAAAGGTTCTATAAACAAATCTTAAATAAGATAAATAAAATTAAATAATTAAAATGAATGGGTTTATTAAAAATTCAAAGTGACGCAACAAAAATCAGGTCTGATATCTAAATGTCAATCTAGGTACGTCGATAGATCTAATTTCCAATTATAGGTAAGTGTAAATGTAAATCATTAAGTAAGTCAATAGTACAGTTTGGTTAGATACAATATGTAAACTATGAATGCAGAATCTTATGTCCAATTATACGTATTCAGTTACAAATATAAGAGCTATTAATTTTGTGTATAAGTTTCAGTTTCAGTTGCAATTCCAATTCACTTAAATTGAAGTTCAATTGTTATCAATTCATATATTGATCAATTTTTTCGGTTTTAAGAAAAATAACAGTTTCAAAGAAAATTAATATCAATTTCAAAAATTAATATCAGTTTTAAACGAAGAATTAATATCAGTTTCAGTTCATATTCAACTCAATTATTTGAGTCATCCTTTCACAGTTTTAAAAAATTTATATCGAGTTCAGTTCAATTAGGTTTATTCGGCCTGACAGTTGATTTTCATTTATTAGTTCAGTTTTCAAGTTAACATTTCAGTTTCTAAAATTCATAACCAAGCTGACAGTTCTAGCTCCAACTAACAAATCAAAATAAAATATTTAAGTGTCATTAGAATTTACAAAATATTTTTATACTAAATTAGTAAAATCACGGTACTAAACTAGTCTATGTATTTACTCCCTCGTTCCCTTTGTTGTCTTGTTATGGAATTGTGGGGGAGAAAAGAATTATGGAAAAATGAATAATTTATTAATATAATGTGTTAATTTTAATATAAGATTCTTACTTCAAAATAGAGCTATATGACTTTTTATTTGGATTTAGAATTGAGAAAATATAATAAATGTGTATTGAATAAATTTTGTGGAAGTAATCTGAATAGGGGTAATATGGTTCAACTCACATGGAAAAATATAGAAAATAAATTGGAGAAAAATAGTAGAAATTACAAATAAGAAAAACATTTAGGAATTCCACTTCGGGAAACAGGACAAATAAAAAGGAACGAGAGAGTACTCTATTACTAATACTCTTTCGAAAAAAGCTTTGTCTGCACCCATGAATTAATTTGGAGTCTTTTTTACATTTTTTATAAAATAATATAATTAAAATATATACTATTTATATCGTAATAAATAAAAATAAAATATATAGAATGTGTAGAATAGAGGTGATTAAAAAGCCCGTCCGGCCCGAAATTTTCATTTTCGTCTGGGCTCAGGAAAATTATAAATTTTAGGCAATTTTGAAAATTTGGCTCGACCCGAGGCACCGATTATCGGGCCTATATTTTATAAGAGCAGAGCCCGCCCCGCCATATCACCTCTAGTGTAGAAGTATAAAATTTCCAAATTTAAAGTTAATACATATTTGTTTATCATCTCTTATCAAATTATTAATTGACGTGAAAAAAATCTATACTATACTACTAAAAACAAGAACATTTGTTTATGTCATCAGCTACGTTAGACATTGTACATAGTGTGTCCCTGCTCTCATTTTTTTTTTTCACGCTCAAAAACACTCTTGAAGATATTTTGTTGTTTCTCATGAAAAATGCATGTGTTCAGACTATCTTTTATAGACTTGTATCTAGACTATCTTTGTCGGAGCTACTTTCCTTGCTACTCTTCTTAGCCCAAATTGAACCATTTCAATCAAATTTCAAAGCTTTCACAGAAATGATACATCAGATAAACCACATACAACTCAAAAAAGAAACCCAATTTCCTTCAATATAACTTTTCATCAATAAAAAAAACTGAAAAGGGATGCGAAGCATAAGGCTGCCTCTACCTGCAGTAACCTCTACAAGTAAACCCTTGCTAAAGGTGGATGATGATGCTGACGCCACATACTCTCTTGGTCATAGCCTCAATGATGTCTGGCTACCGCACAGTCCCTCGAAGCCTACCGTGCCTTGTTACAAAACACACTACCTTAAGCGAGGCATGTACTGAATCTGCTAAGGAGGAAGAAAAGTGGCACAAGCTGTGAGCTCGAGAACGCTGATATAGAGACTATTGCGAGATACGTTGTTGCTTGCTCAAGATCCATTAGGAGGCGAAGGAAAAGCGGAGGAGATGTTAAGGATGAGCTACTCGACCTTCGTTTTATGCTGAAGAGTAAGGAGAGGGAGCTTACTGAGCTTAAGAAGAACTAGTCAACCAGGGAAATCAGTTGAGGAACTCATGAGATGCCTGACACTCTTAGAAATCAAAGGGCCCTCCTTCTAGAGAAGGGACTTCGAGCATACATATACCCATTGTTGAGCACTCAATGGATTCAGAACCACTCCTCTTCATTTCCTCTTAGAGCAAAGATAACCATGCATCAGTAGTGAGCGATGCACCATGTGGTGATTGCAACAACGACAACGAGCCACAACGTTGAGAGCAAGCCACGAAGAGCACATTAACATCGTAACCCCTGATTAGCGAACCAAAAATTCACCCTCGTTGATGAGCTCTTCTTTCTTTGTACTATTAGAAAATTATTTATTTTTTCTAAGTGTCACCTCTCGCCACAATGTTGTACCAAGAAATCTTTCTAAATCTTGTAATTAGAAATCAACCCTTTGTCCTCTAATTTTAGCTCGCATTCGCCACACCCCCTTTTCTGTTGTGAAGTGTGAGTCTGTTTTGTTAATTTTTACAAAACGGAACTCGCAGGCCATTGTAGGCTTTCAGTGGGGATGCGGCGCTTCGCATAAGCATATGATGCAGCAGGTGTCATTCCCTTGGTGTATCATTTCCTTCGCAATTCAGTGAACGTTATGCTTTATCGCAATATATCCGGACGTTTGCCGCCTTCGCCAGTCTTTAAGTTTATGTTTTTAACTCTTTGTTTAAATTTAAACTTCTAAACATAAGACTTAGTAAAAATTTGTTCAACTAATTTATCATTTTATCCCAATTTTGAGAATAGTGTTGTGTTTCATTATCGCTTTTAAAGTTCAAAGTATTGAAAACTTTCATTCAACCTTGATAACTTCAATCTTTTACAAGTTGTGAGTGCCTTCAGTCGATTCAAACTTGACATTGGTATGCGCTTCAAACTGACTTAGATGTGCCTTCTGGTCGACCAGTTAGTAATGTTTGTTTAAACATAAATATGTGTGAGTATCATGTTTGTATATCCTGGATACGATAAAACGTTGGTTCTACCATTTCTGACTAACTTCTGAATGTACCATGCCTTATAAGACATCATAGATTTTGTATGGTCCTATCCCAATTATTAAGGGCGTCTTGTCAATTCTCCATTCCCTTTCCATGATAATCCAGTTCTCCCAATTGAGGAGGCCTACTATTGACATCTTTTTTGTTCTATCCTTGGACCATTCGTAAACTTGTTTATTTTTGGCCGAAAGGAGCAGCATTGCCCCAGACTTCAGGTAATGACAGGAAAAGACTTGACCTTCCCAATTTCCTTCTTCCGAGTACATCATGACCCTTGGCACATTACCCATAAACCCTTGGCATGATCCAACTTCTTTTTCAACCCATTACTGATGATCTTGTTAAAAGATTCAACTTGTCCATTTGCTTATGGATGTGCTACGGAAGCGAAGTGGGCTGCCATACCTTGATCCAATAGCCAATTTGTAAAGATATTAGAATCGAATTGAGGACTGTTGTTAAAGACGATAGATTGAGGCACTCCGTAGCGGGTGAGGATGTTCCTTGTCAACAATCTTTGTACTTTGAACTTCTGGCACCTTGATGTTACTCATAGGTTCGGCTTCCACCCACTTGGTGAAGTAGTCTACTGTCACGATCAAGGTTCAAAAATGTCCACACCCCACTTAGCAAATGGCAAGGGTTTGTGGGCTTCTGGTGAACATTGTGTTTGATTTGGCATTTCCGACACTTCTTATCTATGTTAGCAGCATCTTCCCAAAATGATGGCTAGTAGTATCCCGTTTAAAGTGTATTCTCTTCTAAGGAACTTGCCCCAATGTGCGATACATTTAAGCAACACCTCCAACATCTCTGCCCTATCTCAAGGGTGATACATTTGAGAGTTGGCCATTTCAATATACAAACCATGTGTCTCGCCGTTTTACATGCTTAGCCTTTTTGGGATTCAGAGGGAGAATTCCCGTTTGTTTGAACTCGCTGATCTCATCCATCCAAGTACTGCCACGGTTGATGAAATGAATCTCATCTAGCTCATCTATACTTCTCTYATTCCTTACTTCCCAAAGCACTGACATTGGGGAGTCTTCTATAGTATCCTGCAGTAGAGCTTGCCACTTGAAGAGAGCATCGGCTTGACCTAAGCACTTGCACTAGGCGAAAATACTCTAGCCCTTCTACCTCTTTCTTGACCATCTGTATTTTATCATGCTCTCGTCCATGAKTTCGTATTCTCCATTTGCACGACTCACCACAAGTTGAGAATTGGATATATCATCGATCCTTCTTGCCCCAGTAGCCTTACACATTCTAATCCCGGCTACTAAGGTCTCATACTCCGCTTCATTGTTAGCTYAAACTTGAATCGCATGGCATATTTGAAACTTGGTTTTAAAAAGCYTGCCTAAGGCGCGGGCGCAYCAAGGCGTTGGGCAAAACGCTTTTATAAGTCAAAGCATGGCGATCCTAGAAAGCGTGGCTTTGGGCGCCTAAGGCGCTAAGCGTGAGGTGCTAGAAAGCGCTGGTTATTTGATGAAAAGCGCTTCAAATGTTCTTTTCCTCTTTTTAATCATTTTTAAAATAAAAATTACAGTTGGCTACCAACTTTATTGCTATCCAACGGTTATTTTGCTTTATCTTTTACTGACATCTTTTTTTAACATAATTTTTATTTCAAAATACTTGTTTTTGCCCCTTTTATTTTGCCCTAGTATCTCGACATCTCCTATCATCTTCATCATCACGTCACTCCTCATCCTCATCCTCCTCACAGCTGTCCAGATCTCTAGCCACCGGCCCTCCACCGCAACCAATCTTCTTAGGTACGCTTTCCTTCTGTTGTTTTTATCTTTTTTTCCCTTTTAATTTCTGTTCTTTTCTTCTTTCTTTCGTTTATGCTATTTATCTGCTTTGCTAGTTCTTTTCCTTTTTATTTACTCATATTTCTTCGCATTTTCATATTTTTATCCTTGCTTTTTTTAGGTGATGTAATTGTTTGATTATGCTGTTTTTTTTCACTGTTTGTTTTTTTAGTTTAATTTTTCAAGTTTGTTACTGTATATTGATTACTAACTTCCATTAATTTAGTGTTATATTATTTGTAGTCATTGTATGTAAGTATGTTATTATGTTATTACTTAATGTGATTATGTTACAATATGTACAATGACTTGTAAAATTATATGTTCAATTATAAAATTAAGAATAGTATTAATTTAGAGTTTAGACACTATTTTAATTGATTTTATTTGCAATTTCAGAAATGTTTGGTAATGAAGGAATGTCAACAGGTTCAAGTAATGAGTACGACGAGTGTGATGATGATGAAAATGATGATGATGCTTTCTAGTGTTCTACACTTCTACAAAGTCATCAACCGAGTTTCTTATGATTGCCTTCTTCTTTCTTTTATTTTCAGTATGTTTTAGCCTTTTGCGGTAGCGTAGCATGAGCAATGCCTCTTTATGTCTATTTTTAAATCAATAATATTGCTATTTTATTACCTTGAGTATTATATATGTTCTACTTTTGATCTATAAAAGATTTGGCAAAAAAGTAGCGCCTCGGAGCGCCTCGCGCTTTTTAAAACTAAGATTTGAAAGTGTCTCCCTCCAGGGATTTAAATAGAATTTCTGCCCCACAGCTGTTTTGGGTGGATGAACCATCCACAAACAATGTCCATATGCCGCTTAACGTTTCGACCAGGGGAGGTCTTGTCATTTCCACAATAAAATTTAATAGGGCATGCTCCTTTTTCGGAAATGGTTTAGCGCATATCCGCTTCTTGAAGTACATGACATGTTCCGAGACCAAGAGGTACATCTAAAGCGTCTCCTTCCATGGGACTCACCAACCTTGGAAGAGAGTTGAGATGCTCCTTGAGTTTGATCAAGGCACCTTTAGCCTTTTCTTTTCTTGATCGCCCTAAAAAAGTATTGGCACTTTTCTTTTGCTTCCTCGCTCTTAGAGAAACCTTCCTAGAGCTGCTAAGTCAGTCGCTGACATTTCGAGGTGATTGCATATCAAGAACCGCCTTTTCTTTGTCGGGGACTGGCTTCAATGCCCCGTTCGTCAACTAAGAACCCTAGACCTCGAATACACACTTCTTCAGATTGAGCTTCATCCCAAAGTGGCGTAGTGTTTAAATGTCTCTCTTAGATCCCTAGCATGATCTTCTTTTCTTTTACTATTGATTATCATATCGTTGATGTAGGCTTATACAATCCTTCCAAGCTCAGCTGGCACTTAATAGAGGGCTGTTGTACACATCTTAGGAAGGTACAGGGGGCATTCCTCAAGTCGAATGCATCACTTTTAACAACAACCCATGTCCTGTTCTTCCTCCTTGAGTTGTTGATGGAACCCTGAATATGCACCACTAAACTAAAATCATAGCCCGCTGTAGAAGCTACCAATTTGTAAAAATATCTTAGGACAAGCTTTTTGAGACGTTGGTTAGTCATACATCTCTACGTTCCATTTGGTTTGCAACAACACAACATTTGCCATCATTTCAGAATATTCATGGACGGATTGATACCTACAATCTAGCACTTCGTTCACCTCTTCGTCGCTGGCTTTTAACGCACCGGTCCCAAATTCTTTTTTTCTACGTTGCTATGTTGAGCAATCTTTGGATCAGTCCTCGCATTTCTTCTACGAGAAGGCGAAGACATCTTGTATTCCTTAAACAAGTTTTTGACTTCTTGCGCTATCACGTCGCTCATAGCATCATCAACCTTGACCATTCTTTTAGGAAGTGGGATCTATAGCGAAATCATCTGTTAGCCCGGGTCAGGCGAGAGATAGAAGCGAATAGCCCATGGATTGTCATGGCTTCTGGTGAGTGCCGATGGCCATTAGCACTCCTCCCGACTTCCTCTTTCTTCTGATTTTTTTAATGGTCTCGCTTCTTTCCTTATTCCTTGCCACCCAACAAGGGCTTGATAGGGGTAAGATAACACCTCTGTTACAGCTTGCTGATCACCTAAAATCGTGCCAACTTATTCCCTGTCATAAACTTCAAAGCATTAACGATTACCACCACAAATTGTTTGTTTTCTCTCCCGCTTTTTCAAAGCAAGGCAAATTAAAAAAACCCGAAAAGAATTAGATATTATTGTCTTTATTATTTTATTTATATTGTTTTTTACTATATAATCTAACATAGAGTGAGCTCAGATACAAGTTATTTTTTAAATACTTATGTTTGTTTTAGCGATAACTTTTCCATTTAGGGAAATATCATATAAACTTTCATTTTAGTAGGAATTTAGTTTGAAGTGTCAATTTACTCTGAAAACTTTTCAACGTGATTGTATACTATCTCTCTTCATTAGGAATGGCGATATTTCATTTGCACTTCGTATACACAATTTGAAAATTTTACCTAGATCCGAACCCATGAAATGGAGGAAGATAATTTATTTGTATTATTTGATGTTCAATTTTTGGTGGGAAATTTTTTAATAGAATCAGCAACGTATCATTGATACATCAGCCGTAGTTTTTGCTTTTTAGTATTTTAATTTTAAATTTTTTTGTATGTTTGTATTTGTAAAAAAAAATGATTTTTGTAATCTTTTAGTTATGATTTAAACTCTTTCGCAAATCCAAAACCAACTATATTTTAGCAATGTCTTTTTCTAGAATATGTATTCATTCAAATTGATGAATCAATGTTGGACAATTTCCATGCCCATTAAGCATGAGCTTTTCGCAGTCATTTGTACGAATATGTGCACATAAATTCATCTAGGACGCCGCCATTGAGTCGTTGAATGCTTTTTACGACCCAATGAAATCGTTTAATGCTATGCGAAACGTCATTTTTAACAAGCTGTTTGTCGTCTTTTATAGAATCTTAACAAGGGGATTGAGATAGTTATATAACTTGCGTGGATTCTCTTGATTTTTACCTCATTGCAACTGATGACACTTTTGGGATGGTTGTCATTATTTCAGAATCCATAGTTAACTATTTAGGTTCAGTTGTTTTGACAAACATTTTCCCGAAAATGATTTTCCTCCTTATTTAGTTTCTTGTTGTTTTGGAAAAGGGTGAAAAATCTATTTCCTAAAGAGAAAATGTCATTTTGAAAAAGGAAATCATTTCCTTTGTAGAGAAAGAAATGCCACAATTCCTCCAACTCCTTCACATCTCCCTTATCATTCCCCACCCTTCCTTTCACTTCTATTACATCTTTTCATTTTCTTCATGAGTTTTCCTCTAATCAAACAAACAAAGGAAACTTTTTTCTAGAAAAATGTTATTTTCATGAAAATATGTGTTCTTTAAACAAATGAGCCTTAATATATTCGAAATTCCCATGTACAAATTAGTTATATTACGGCCTAGATAGAGGAAATTAGAGATTTGAGAGCATTTGATGCATATATATCAGAACATTTGTGTTTGTAAAGTTAATGTCACATTTTCTAGCTAAATTCATTGAAATCCTTCAAAATTCAGCCCCTCTTCTCTCAAAATTAGTATATTGTCTAGAAAATGTATCCTTGTTACTTCGGTTATACTAATTGCGATGATTCCATCCTACATCATAAAAAATTCCATTCACTCTTCCCACTATTCTATGAGATTTATTCAGATTTAACTCAGATGACCGTCAATAATGTTACTCTATGGTCTATCCATTTCTACACTTCCAAGAGTAGATAACATGTAGGTGAGAGAAAGGACTTCATATATTAACAATACATTGGGGAGAAGCATCTTTCTTGCTTGCCTCTGATGAAAAAACCCAATTAGCAAAGGCAAAGCTATTCTTCCAAGCGCTTGGAATCTTACCAGAACGATTTTAAACCCCATACAAGCTGCATCAAACAGTCTTACTTCTATTTTGTTCCTGCTTTAAAAGACAATCTGTACAGCAGATCTTCTCAAGCGGAGAAAAAAAGAAAAGGCAATTCATCGATTCACACCTGACCTCAAGGAAATGCACCATTCTATTGCATCGCATTTCTCAGAGAACAGACTATGATAAATACGGCATATATACTGTAGGCCATGAACCGACAGCAAAAGGACTTCTCTATACAAGTTGTACCTCAGGTCCACTAAACCTAGCAACACTACATATAACAGCTCTTCATGTAACCAGAGGAAAATCAAAACCAACCAAGTCTCCAAGGTAATAGATCATCAGCTCCGGAAAATAAAATTTCCTATTGAAAAGCATCCAATGCTACTAAATCAGTCGAATAAAACTTTGCTTCCATAGTTCCATTGACTAAAATAATTCATCTGGTAGGCACTAAATCTTTATCATATATCTTCCAAGTAACTACCAAAAAATGTGYGCTACCAGTCATGAATGACTCTAGTGCTATCAGTAGTTGCAACAACTAATGGTTATAGTGCTTYTAAAGGGTTCACGATGACGCCGTCAATGAGCCCATATTCTTTGGCTTCTTTAGCACCCATAAAGAAGTCACGGTGAGTGTCCTAGTTAATTTTTTTCCAAGCACTGACCAATGTGGTAAGCAAGATACCCGGTGTTTCATGTTTCGCAATTAAAGAGAGCTGTTGGTAAGGAGTCATGTTCCTCTATCATTCCTACACAACTAACAGGGCAGTAAGCTAGAAATCTTGATTAATGGAAGGGGATGCCCCACTTCGAGGCAGTAAGCTAGAAATCTTGAGTGGCGTAATACATCAAAAGGCTTTAATTATTTATCAAAGGAAAGGCAACAAAATAAGAAAAGCTGAGCACAACCAAGTAGGARACAAAATCGCAGAAAGCAAACCTCAGAYCTAAAAGTTATTGACAAAAGAGAAAACACTTCCAGCCAACATTTGGTAGAACAAGGCAGAAAAAGGAGAAAGCTGGGTATCCTCTTTGGGATTGATGTAATATACTTCGTCTAACTCTTGTAGTAGTATTTCCTTATGGTATTTTGGTGATTGTAGTTCTCAGGAGCTTGAGACCTCTTGAAAGTCTCTTTTTGTATCCAAATATTCGGATATTAATCAAAGAGAGTTAGATAATTAATTCCCCAAATTATCGATTAACCTTTGTGTGTTAGCAAGTTCATTGCAGTTAAAAGATATACTTACCCCTTCACAAACCAGGTTCGAAAAAAATAAAATAAAAATCACAGTTTCCCACAAAAAATGAAATCTGCATAACAAATCCATTAAGCAACTGTAAAATTTGTCAATGTTTTTCAAACAAATATATTAGGAAGCCAAAAAAGTAATTGTATCTCAACTCAAGTACACACTTCCAGTGGAGAGATTCACCAGCCTCGAGAAACATGATAGCAACACGCATCATGGAAGAGATTGCATGGGTATATATTGAATAGACATCCATCAACAAAAAGATTACAAAAAGTCATTCTTCAAAATGCTCATTTACACGATGTCTTAAACAAGTGCTGGTTCGGATTTTGAAAATACTTTGCCATGCAACAATACAAGGCTACTCTTATTTCTAACGGTCTAGACACATTGACCATCACAAAATTCACATACACATAGTGCATCAGAAAAACACCATAGAAGCCCTATCATTAGATAGCAAAATGCTAAATGATTTAACAAGGGTGGAGAAAATCAGGAGTCAAAAATGTCATCAGTTTTTAAATTGAACTCGAACTAGTTAATTATTAAAGGTTACCGGCAGTAATGATCCTCCAAGGCATCAGTCACATACATGTAGCATGATAATTCCTCTGCCATCTAAGTTACAAATAAATGATTACATTTTCTAGATAATATACTTATTTTGAGAGGAAAGGGCTCAAGTTTGAAAGGATTTCATGAATTTAAGCTAAAATTTGACATTATACAGTCACAAAACCAAAGTGATTGACATATGCAATCAAATCTCTCAAATCTCATTTCCTCCATCCAAGCTGCTAATATAAACTAATTTGTACTGGAGACATTCGATTATACATTAAGCTCCGTTGTTTGAAAGAAACAAATATTTCATGGAAAATCATTCTAAGATAAACCCAATTTAATGGAAAATCATTCTATAAAAACAATTAACATGGAATATCATTTTCTAAAGAAAACAATTTTCATGGAAATCATTCTAGAAAAAATAATTCCTTGTTATTAAAGAAAACTCATGAAGAAGTGAGAAAGTATAATAGAAATGAAATGGTGGGGATGAATAAGGGAGATTAACGAGTTGGAGAAATTGTGGCATTCCATTTCTCACAAAGGAAAATATTCCTTTTCCAAAAGTACATTCTCCTCCTCTTGAGAAAAGTTTTTCACCCCTTTTCTAAAAAACAAACAAAAAACTAAAATAAGGAGAAAAATCATTTCCGGAAAATTTTTCCGTAATAACAACACGGAACCTAATAGTTAAAAGAATGTGCATTTTGAAATTAATGCACACCATTCCCAAAATAGTTATCATTCAAATGAGGTAAAAACCAAGAGTAATAACAAATTAAATTAAGTGCTCATTTTTATTAACCTAAAATAACAAAAAAATATAATGATTTTCTCTTATAAACCTTGCAAGCTAAGTACATCTAAGCAAAACAACTAAGTACATATTATTCAAATAAATTGACCGTCCTTTCCATAAAAAATAATAAATTAGAAGCTAACAAGTTTATTGAACGAAGAAATTATAGCAATTAATTAGAAAATCACAACTCCCTACCCAACAAAACCACATAGGGAATTATAAGTGCACAAATTTCCTTCCATTAATCACTAGAACCACGCAACTTATTATACTTATCTCAATCCCCTTGTAGATCTCAAAAAGACGACAACCGGCTTGTTAAAAATACTCGCATAGCATTAAACATTTCATTGCGTCTAGAATGCATCATCAACGACTTCAATCGCGTTCCTAGAATGAATTTAATTCACATATTTCTACAAATGACCGGAACAAGCTCATCTTAAGATGGCATGGAAGATTGTCCAGATCTTATTCATCCAAAATTTGATGATACATATTCTAGAAAAAAGACATTGCCAAAATTAGATGGTTTTGATTTCGCGAAGCATTAAATCATAATCATTAAAAATACAAAAATCCATTTTTTTTTTCACAAATTACAAACAACAAAAAAATCTAAATCGTAAATACTAAAAAAAGCAAAATAAGACTTGATCAAGATTACGTTGCATTGATTCTCATTAATAAATTCCCACCAAAAAAACATAGCAACATTAATAAATACAAATAACATTATACTTCCTCCATTCCATTGGTTCGAACTCCTATAAATTTTCCAATGTGTATACGAATTCAAATGACAAATTCCCCTTCTATAAGAAGAGAGACTATACACATTCACGTTTGAAGTTATTTTAAGATAAAAATTCCCACTTGAAACTTAACAGTTCCACTTACAAAGAAAATTATATGATAATTTCCCTAAATGGAAAAAATTATTCGCTCTAAAAACAAACATAAGCTATCTAAAAAAAATAACATTAATCTGACCTCACCTATGTTAATATCTAAAAAAAACAACTATATAAATAAATAAAAAAAAAGATCAATATCAATTTGAAATCCCATCCTGAAGCAATGCTCGTTTGAAGCACCTGAACCCTCACAAACTGTAAAAATTAATTACAAGTTGAAGAAAATGTTTTCAATACTTTGAACTTTCAAAAGCAAGTAATAAAATCAACACAACAGATCATCTCAAACGGAAAAATTATAAATTATGACAAATATTTAAGCAATCATAGTTAGAAGTTTAAATTACAATAGAGTTAAAAAACACTAAACCTTAAAAGCAACTGCGAAGGAACGTCACGATCTGCTGAAGGAATGACATCACCTTGCTCGCACTATATATGCTATGGGGCGAACAGCGACCGGCAATCCACCTGTAAGCCATAATGGCCTGCGAGCCCACGTTTGTAACATACAAAATTAGACTCACACTCACAACAGAAGGGGGTGTGCACAATGTGAGCTAATACATAAACACTAAGTTGGAATTCAAATTACAACCGATTAAAAATATTCTTGTACAGACCAATTTGCGAAATGACACCTTAAAAAAAAAAATTGTCTAATCAAGCTACAAAGCAAAAAGAAGCTCTAACATCACGAGTGAAACATTTTTTCGCATCATCAGGTACCGATGTAAATCCTCTCGTGCTTGCCCTCCAAACGTATTCTCCTGTTGTCTTGTATGCAATCACCAACATTTCATCGCCCACTACTATTCAGTGTTATCTTTTGCTCTAATAGGCAAGATGAAAGGCGAGTGAGTTTGAAATCCATTGGATTGCCTCAACAATGGATATGATGCACAAAATCCTTTTATCGAGGAGCCTTTGAATTTCTCTAGATGTCACATCTCATGGATCCTACACTGAATTTCCTAATTGAACTACTCTCTTAAGCTCACGTACTCCTTCTCCTAACTCCTCAGCAATTAAAAACGAAGTCGATTAGCTACATCCTGAACACCTCCTTCCTCCGCCCATTTTCCTCGCCTCCCTAATGCATCTGAAGGCAAACAAACATCGATCTCGCCGAATATCTCTTATTCACCTCGCTCAAGCTTTGTATCTTTCTCCTCGCTTAACAGATTCAAGCTAAATGCCCCTTAAGTACGTGTCTTGTTAACAATGCACACGATAGCTTCGAGGAATGCGTAGACCAACAATCATTGGAGCTTCATGACCAAGGATATGTGTGCACATCTTCACTCCACCTTATATAAACCAATTGTTTTGAGTAACAAGACTAGAGCAGCTATCCTTATGCTTCCGCAATCCCTTCAATTTTTTTATAAAAAAGTTTAATTTAAAAAATTGTTTCTATCATGAGTTGAGAATCTTTATCTAATGTAATCATTTCTTGAAAACTCAATCGAAATTGATGAAAATGTTCAATTTGCTAAAGAGCAGTACAAGAACGTAGCTCCGACAAAGACTAAGTACAAGCTTAAAAAAATAGTCTAGAACACAAGCGATTTACTATCAAGTGGAGCCACCAAACAAAAATCTTCACAGGTTACTGGATGACGGGATGGAACAAAGAATGTGATAGAGCAGACATTCATTTACAATGTTAACATCAGTGTCATTAATAAAACAAATTTTTTTATATGTATATATTATCTTTTCACGTTCAATTAATAAATTGTAAAAGATAAAACAAATATTAATTAAACTTAAATCTTGAATCATTATAATACTTCTACACATATTCGTTATATTTTATATTTTTATTTACCGATAAACAACAGTATATTTTAATTAGATATTATTATAAAAAGTAATCAAAAACACCTCCAAATACGTGACACAAGCCTTTTTCAGAAAGTATTAGCAATGATACTCCCTCCGTTACCTTTAGTTTGTCCTGTTCCTAATTCCCTAATACTTTTTCTATATTGGAATTCTACATTTATCTCCAATTTATTCTTAATTTTTCATCGTAAGCTTTCGGAACCATATCTACTCCACATCTAGATTACTCCACAATTTACTTTCCAATACACATTATTATTTCTAAATTCTACCAAATAAAAAGCGTCAATAGCTCTATTATTAACATAATCTTATAAAAATTAACACATTTTATATTAATTAAATATTCATTCCTTAATTCTCCCCGACCCAATTCCAAACAAGCAGCAAACAAGAACGAATAGAGCATAATAAATAGACTTTTCATTACCATTATTACCTATTTAGTATTAAAAATTTTAAATCTTAATGAAACCTTAATATTTATAATTTGATTTTATAGTTGTAACTAAACTTTAGCTTGCCCTTAGAATTATCAGAAACTCAAATTTTAATGAAACTGAAGTGATACAACTGCACAATTCAACTGCGAGACCGAACCACCAAACACTGAACTATGAACTCGATACTTAATTATAAAACTAAAAGGCATGATCAAAGTAATTAGTGAATCATGAACTAAAACTATATTTAATTTCTAATATATTAATTTCTTAAAAACTAATATTCTAATTCTCTAAAGTATAAAATTATCAAATAATAATTATAATCAACTAACTCACTGGAAACACTTAAACCAAAACCTTATAGCCCTTAATTTGAACTTGAACGTATAATTGACAAACATACTCATCATTACCAAAAACTTACCTCAAATTAAATAACTTACGAGTTACCTAGCATTGACAGAATTCAGACTATTATTGTTACGCCACTTGACATTTTAACCACAAATGTCACTTCTATATTTCAGTTCCTTTATTTTATTAAAGATTGTTTATAGACCTCTTTAATCCCAGTTATGTATATACGACAATAGTTACTCAACACCGAAACTGATAAACTTTTGTATAACTAATTATTTTCTTTCAACGACATTAATCCGTAAGAAACCGAAAACAAAATAAAATTACCAATGACAAACTATCCGACATGCCAATGAACCGAAACTAACTGAATTGAAAATTTTTAAAACTGACTAAACTGAAGGAATGTTTAACATGAACTCGAATGTACACATTGACAGAAAACTGAAAATGAAACTATCTATTAAAAAAAACTGGACTAAACTGAATTGCTTACAATGAACTGAAAACTGAAATGAAACTCGAAAGTTTAAAAAACTGACTTTAAATGAAACTATACACATTAACAAACAGTGTTACCCAACTAATTGACCACTGAAAACTCTACTGAGACTAACTTTAGATCAGTTACTCTGAATATAAAAACACACGACATTTAAGAGTAAAATATAGAGCATGTAGAGTAAACTGTTTAAGATTGCTGTAACCATAGAACTAAGATTAAAAAAAGATTAGCCCCTCAGTCAATTATATTCTGTATCTATGAAAACTTCAATTCTCAAGAGTGTCATACTTATATTCCTTAAATTATAAGTTCTAATTCTAATTAATTTTTTTCACAAAAACTATTGAAATTACATTACCTTTAGTTCTATGTTTTTAATTAACTATACCCATTACGTTGTAATGTAATCTACAATTTAATAACTCAATACCAAGTCGGTATTCTTCATTTGACTCCTAAAAATGAATTTACGTGAAATGCAACCTAATCGCATCAGCTTTAAAATCTGATTGTAATGAAAGTCATAGTATTCATTTATGATATCTATTTACTCCACAATGTACTCAGTTAAACAAATTAGATTTCATATTTCTAATTACTAACATTAAGCATATCTTTTAGTTTCTAAAACGATATTCACAATTAATTTATTTTGTGTACTATTTAAATTTAATATTAAAGTTTTTTTACGTTGTATATACCTGAAGCTCTAATTGTATTATATGAGATTAGATGTTTAATAATTTTCTAATGCATTAAATATCTGATATCTCAGAGTGTTATTTACAATTTATATTTAATTGTAAGTGTATACAATTGTAAACTGATATAACTAATTGACTTCCATATACGTACTCGTAGTATATCTATATGAGCTTTATCTAAATACATAATTTAATCTGTAATAATTATAATAAAAATAACTAGTTATTAATCATGTTTTACGTAATCTACGTTAAAGCGAATACATCTTTATATATTATTAATTTTTGTAAATTAGATTAGCATACTAAAATTAAATTACTTTTTTCTTTTACAATTAGTGTTATCTTGATGTTCAATTTAATTCACTTAATTTCTGTATGTATTAAATTAAAAATTAAATAGTTCATTTAGAAAATTCAAATTTAATTAAATGGATTTAACCATTATTTATGGAATTCATTTAAAATATATCTAATATTCCATTTAATTTACTAAAGATTCTTAAATGGTTAGTCCTAATAAGCTTTGACAAATGTTTACACACAGAAGACTCTCAATTATATATAATGCTGACCACTACCCCAGGTTTACTTCCCTTAAAACCACAACCGACCGTATCCTTACCACGACTATCTCCATAGCAAACAAAATGCCACACAAGCAAGCTATATCTAATCTCATCCTTCATCTCCACATCCATTCAAAACAATCCTACTAACATATAACTAACCCATCTCACTCCACAATCTCTTTCAACCCCACCTCAATTACTCTAGATCACCTAACCTCCTACTACTTCCGTATTAACCCTATCAAAACCCTCATTATCCATTTCTATAACTCCAAATCTTTTCTCTTTCACGAACAACCCTTCCTCAAATCATTACATATCACACACCTTCAGTATCTACGATATATCAGCATCGCATAACCCACTTTTCACAAAATCGACCACTCTACGACAAGCATCTGTCACTTAAACAACTTATTAGTAGTCTTTCTTAGACCACTTTCATATAATCAGCAAAAAATATGTACATTAATGACATACCTTCTAAAAGACACCCTCAATAATTTAAATTGTACATTGAATGATCGTATTCACTCAAAACACATGGAATAATAAATATGCTAAAATGATTACTCGTATAATAGAGCAAATGAAAAACAACTAGAACACATGATAAAAATTAGACTTCTTTTAATAGCATGCTTAATTATATTGAAAATATTATGTAATATCCCAATTTAAAAAATAAAAATCACTTACACCTCTTATGGAGTAGATGCATAAATGGGTTATAAATCACATATCATTTCAAGATTAAGAAAAACTTAACTGATTAAAAGTAAATTTATGAAAAGTTAGAAACAAATCTATAAATTTAAGAAGTAAATTTATTCTCATGTAAATTTCTTTACTCCTCTAATTCTTGCAAGTTCTACCCATACCACTATTGATGTACAAGTATAACTCGCTATCGATCATCCTACGGGTCTGTAATAATGAACTAATAATAATAGATAAAAGTTAGATTAGATTGAAAGACAACAAATAAAATTGACATGTCTGGAAAAATACAATTGATATGAGTATCCACTATGGGGGCCCACATAATTGAAAAAATAATATAAAGTTCCCCTAGAATAATTAACAATAAACATGCGAGTGCTGAGAGCTTATGAATTCTATATGAGATAATAACTGAAGCACGGCTGGAACGGAGGTGGAAACATAAGAATTGATAGACAAAATTTGTTTAGTTCTCCTCATCGATAACGACTTCTAAATAAGTAATATCTTCAAAAAAAATACATTAATCGCACATAATCCCCATTACATAAATCAATGGAAAATAATTAGATCATTTACAACAAACCGTATGAGTTTCTTTCCTCTTCAAAACAAATGGAATAAAAACGTTAATAATTATCTTCATGTAAATTATCAAATAATGCTACATGAACTACAACACATTAAACTGATAAATATTTAATGTATATAAAAACAATTTATATTAAAAATGATAATCAATGTAAATCATATGATAAAACACACTTCATTATTTCAAAACGGAAAAAAAACTAAATTAAAAAAATTAAGTCCAAAAATAAAATACAAGAAATTATGAATAGAAAAATTCAATTTAATAATGATTAAAACATATTTTCAATAATATATGGTGCTAAAACTTCAATCAAAATTAATAAATAAAACTACTTATTTTCAAAAAAAAAAAATTCTCACTCCATAATTATTTTCTTATTCTTCTACATTATAGTGACCATATACAACTCTAATAGTTATTCTCATTTTCTTACATTCAGCCCCTATACATCCCTAATACACCTTGTTTCATTAACTTAATACTTAATTACTAAATGGTAATAGATACATTTTCAACCATTTCTCATTAATTTCCCACCACATACAAATTACCTTTCTTTCATAAATTTATTATTAAACATATGATCTTCATAGGAATTGCCATATCACTACTGTCTATTCAAATAATTACATTAATTTTTCTTTTTAATTGCAAATGAATTAATAACTTAAATACTCTGACCTTTCCAGACATTGAATTTAAAATCAAGCTAAATTGACAAGCTTATAAGCGCACAGTAAACAATCAAAATTATTAAGAAAAAATAAAGAGAGAATCATATATACTCATGCTTTTACAATTCAATGTAAATAGCTTAATATATTATTTTCCCAACCTTAAAAACTTCCAAAATTAACACATTCACAGAAGTTGAGCACAAACATAATAAATGATTCAGGCGAAAATGAAAAGAAAGCAAATGCATATCCAAGTAAGAATTAGCACGTATATTGGCAAACATTCGCACAGTAAAATTAAGATAAATGTGCATCACTCATCGTTCCAAACATACCCAGACAATAAGACTAGGATAATTAATGAGAATCAATCTACTTCATCAGCAAGCTAAGAAAATCGGTACTCTCGCAATACACATACCATCAAGTTTAAAATACCCACAACCCACCAATAAAAAATCCAAGAAAAAATTCACACATGTGGCATTATCCTTAAGCTAACAATACTCCCTAATATTTATATATTGCATTTTTTGTTCTTAAAAAGAACTACAACAATCGAAAGAAATAAAATAAGAAAACATTCCAAAGAATGACATAAGAAAAAGTCAATGTAACCTTGGAAATAATTATTAATTCCAATCAAAGGTTGAATATGAGTTGTTTACCTGCAAAGGCCAAAAACAAAAAGACTATCAAATACAAAAATGTACCACATCAATATATAATTTCAAGATATTATAATATCTATTAAACATAATCACTAAAAGCAGTGCCCGCAATTGTTATTTAGTTCCCTATTATACGACGAGGTAAGGACTCACCATTGTACACAACTGCATCACATGCCCACTCTTATACTAATAATCCCCATACAATGTCCATGCTAATATATTAAATCATAACGATAAGAATTTTAATTTGCATAACACAACACTTATTCTTAATAACCCATTTAAGATGAAGGCTTATAAGTTGTCATCACTAATCAACAACAATTCCCTTCAGTTATGATGTCAAATAAATTAATTAAGTCTCAGAATCGAGCATCATATTTAACTATTTAAAGTGATTATATCTTTTTTAATAATTTATAAACTTATTTGCTAAAACTTTCAATCAATAATGTCTTTGTAGTTTACATACCAATAGCCACCAAAATAAGCAATTTATATTCTCCGTCATATTAACATCCATTGTTAGAAGTGTTACATCGATTGCAGGACCGGCGCCCGAACTGAAACTTAAACCCAAGCCATAAACAATCAGTTTATCCAGAATATTTAAAACGACAAGGCGAAACATTGCAAACACCTTCACCTCATCATTTTGCCCCACGTTTCATCACATTAACATAGAATTAATCAGTCACATATCTGACCCCTTCTCCATCAAAGCTAAATCATATACCCAGTATATTAAAACCCACTCTATTATTTATCCTCAAATCCTCTCATGCTGAGCCTTCAGTTAATCCACAGGCAAAAAAAACAAAAAGAAGGAAGATAAGTGAAACATTCTCATCACAGAAGTCATATTTAAAATCCTCCAATCGAAAACAGATCCACTTTCCCCAATTTGTATACCAGTTACCATGAACAAATCCCCATCCACTGCACTACAATAAAACAAAATTTTATTTATTTTTACTCCTCCAGACACATCCATGAATACATAACATCCAAAAACATTTAACGTTCATATAATTTTTTTCCAATTTTTGTGAACATTAATTAATAACATCACTCGCATATTTATAGCATCAAAATCATTATATAATCTCTACAACCAAAATTTGTAACCATATCTAACCATTTTCATACTCATTATTTAACCTTTATAGGATTACTATAAAGCTTATTGCTTCTATTAAAAATACTCGTTATTAAATCATCCCGCAAAACATCCATTTCTACCAATTTAAATTTGTGCAACTCATTATTGTCATACAGATTGATACAAATATATTTTTTAATAAAATATTACAGATATAAGAATTATTTAAATAAACCCTCGTATCGATAATAAATTCCAAAAAAAAAATGTACATTCATCAGCCTTCCGTTTCAGATACTAGGCGGTATGTCATAACATTTTAAAGTTTTACTGTGTCCAGGAGTGAAGGACATCTAAAATTATTCATATTTTTAACTAAATTAAATTTAATTGCAATAATATCCATCTATTACCATAACAATACAAAGTAAGTGGAAGGTACCCGTATAATAATTAGATTTTATTTAGAGGGAAAAAAAATTAGAAACTTCATTTTCTAGCTATTATAAAAATATCTATATATACATATCTTTTCCTTGAACTCTTTCCATCTACTACAATCTAATAAACATAAGAAAATTTCTACAGTAGTATTACCATATTCTGTAACATGAATCCCTACATTTGTAATAAATATGCAAATTTACAAAATACAAGTAAGTTACAAGCAACACTTTACTTTTGGACAATACATAAAGCACAGGTCGCCAACAATAAATTTGTTAAATCTACTCCTCTAAGCAAATCCGAAGTCTACAAACGCATACTGACGATTTACACCTAAATGGTGCTGGAAGAATCAAAACAATCCTGCTTATACCTTAATACTACTCATATTCATACCATTACTATACATATTACCCTATATTGTACAATCTCTGGTAATTTAAGAAAACCACAGTGAACAGGTTCCAACAAACTTTATCCACTCTATTGGATATAAACAAGAAACTGCTAGGGTGATAACCGCCGAGTTGCAAAACTTTGACTCCCACTCACAGTAGGCAGTTACAACTGGTGGATAGGATTATATTGGATATCAACGAGACGTTGAATGCTACTAACGTGGCATTATCTACGACGGTTGCTATTGAGGTAGTTACTCAGTTGGAACCTTTAGTGGAGAAGCATAATAAACTGAATGAACGATTGATGAATTTGTTAACCACCAGAGATTCAGGAATAACTGTCGAAAATCTTAGGGAGGAACCACCCTTGGGTTATTCTAGAATAAGCACAGTGATGGGAACTAACGTCCCCTTGTATTAAAAATGTMAATATCTAGAGAATTTGTGTTTTTATTAATCTATGTTTCAACTACAAATATTAATTGCAAAAACCCTTTTCATTGTTTTTTTAAAAAAAATCCAAGAAAAAATAACCAAATTGGTAATATATGATTGTTTAAACAATAACACTGTTTTTAAAGTRTATGATTGTTTCATGTCTTTTTTTAATTCATTTAAATCACTATTACCTTTGTTTTCATTTTATAATAATACATCAATCATCCAAATTTGAATTGTATAACACAAATGGAAAGCTTCCGTAAAACTTATCGAAGAAATTACTATTTTCATTAGACATTAGACAAAATCTTAGATTTATCGCGACATCATACAATGGCAAAAACTAGTTAAATAACTACAAAGATGTTGAATCGCAATACCTGTCTAAGCGTAAATTATTGTCACCAATCTTTACATCATCAAAGCCGTGAGCTTTTAAGAGGGTTGCAACTTCCATCCCAGTCTACAAGATAAATAAAGAATCATACAGATTAGCAAGAATGAAATAAAACAACTGCATTTGATTTGGAATAACATCTAACAATTGAGATTATAACATCTGAATAGGGAAATGTAAAGAGTGCACATAAAAGGGTCATACACGTCTATTCTCCTTGATCGCAGCACATACAATAAGTTGATTGGCGATCTTATCATATATATCAAGCAATTTGAGAGTCCCCGTCCATTCTGCAAATTCATCATCATTGCTCACAGTGGACGAGCATCCAATTTTAGATTGCAGAAAATCCTTTATCTCTTTGAAGSTGTTAAAGGGGGCTTCTCGTTCAGGTATGCTTAAAGGGAACAACTTGTCACCTGCAGCCAGCAGCAAACCAGCCACCTCAATCATTTTGCCTTGTTTGGCAAAATTAAAGAATTCCTGSTGGAATTCTCTCGTGTTAAGTGCAAGCAATCTTATAGAATCGAGTTCGYCATCCATCTGCAAAACGAAATGAAACATCAAGTTCATGTAAATAAATTAAATTTGTCAATCTAATCTAGTACAGCGGTGTGGACTGCATATAATATATTGTATACGACCCGTCTTACTGTTGATAGGATGCAACACGCGGAGACAAGTACACCTAAGTAGGGTTCAAAATGATGCGGAAATTAAAAAACACTTCAAGTAAGCTAAAAGTGAGTTAAATTACATTCAACCTGAGGAGAACATCTCCACATAACTTAAAAGCAGATGTCAAAACAGTCTACACAAATGACGAATATTAAAGAGGTATCCTAGGTCTCTCAGTAGCAAGCTCCAAACAAACTCACTAGTCATCACTGCAGTCATCTAAAAGCACAAATAATTGCCACCTTATTGACGCGTAACTAGACATTCCTTAGACACACATGTTCGAACATAAACAGGAATAATGAAGCCATAAATAAAAGATATGTCGATTGAAACACAACTTCATATAATATTCATTGTCACAATGAAACAAGACCAAGTGTATTAAAACAAAAATGACGTAAACAAAAAACGAATTAAATGCCAAACGCAGTGAGGCTAGTAAACATGACAGTAACATAGATTTTTCAAGTTGATGTGGCAACAGCGCCAGTGAATCAAATCGGCCGGCTCACGTAAGCGCTTATATAGTCAGGATGCACCGGGTGCAACAAGTTATGACAGGTTCTCGAGAATGGGTCAAACTCTCCTCCTATATGAACGCATCTCGACAACGAGATGACAATCAACCAATCCAAGTGCTCTATATGATGTGTTGTCATCGAAGGAACCACTTGATTACCCAGACGATTTCCAATTATCAACAAAAAAGCAATCAAATTCCGATGATATTCTCGAAGGACACCACTAAGCACTCTCCCTTAAGAACCCAAGAGGCCAGATTGACCATTTCCAAACATGTTCATAACTCCACAGAAGATCATTAATACACACTTAAAGTTCCAAATACCAATTTCTTAAATACCAAGGCGCAAAATCAAGTTTTAAGATACAAACGTCACTATTTGAGTTTGCGAAAATCAATTAGAGGGAAAGTATGTTTAATCAAAATATGACATAGAAAACAAAAATAATTACTTTCATAATCAAATAATAAGGATGTAGGACAAAAACAGTAAGTTAGTATACAAAAACAGATTTAATGCATCCAAAAATATTATTATCTACATTAGACTATTGTCACAAAAGGTTGTCCAAGCAGACAAAACAGTTATAGCAAATAGTAAAAAGATAACATAAACACTAATAGTAATAATAATAATATATAATAATAAAATAATATTTAAATGAACAATGAACAATACGACTAATCAGTAATAATACATATGTAAGTTGTAGGATTGAGCGTATTATGGAATTGTTTTGATGCTGTTCTGTATCCTGCCTCTATGCTGTGATGATCTTTCTACCGTGATTTGAGCGCCTGAGTTCTAATTGATTTTTTTGGCTTTGTGTGGTAATAATATGTTAATAATAATCTATAATAATAATCTTATCAACTTAGAATAAAGTTGGACGTACAGAAAAATTATTAGAAAAGGGACGCGAAATAAATTATGTCATGGAGAAAATTCAGGGTATTACATAAACAGGTACTAACTTTAGAATAAATGTGGGCAAGAAGGTGACAGCAAGATGAATGATCAGGGAATTACACCTGCAAGAAAGGGATGATAATCAGATGAAATATGCAATGTTTGTTTTATACAAGTAACGTTTCATTCAAATTCCTATATACTTAAGTAGGTACTAGGAGGTACCTAAGACCAGTTAGTACCCATTAAGTGGAAGGGCTGTTTTAGGGCAGGTATTCATCTTCGGACAATAATTCATCTTCGGGCATGTCGGATCTACATTAGGTCAAATATCAGAATCAAAGAGCTTTTTCAACATAAATTAATTGGAAATAAAGCAGCTTGGTGCAGAGCAGTCCATCCATCACGGACGAGGTAATCAAAATACTTATCAATGACCGGTGAAGTCTCTCCGCGGAGAACTGCATCAGCACATTATAGCGCTTGCGCATCAAAATAAAAATACGAAATCAGACACTGAAAGAGGCGGATCGAATTCTCGAAATCGCGCAACTACGCGAATCCATCGAGTCACAAAATAAACTTTTACAGTCCTCCTCAATGGCATCCCAATCCGCAAGTACTCTTTAGCCGCACTCTTTCGCCCAACTATACACGGCGGCGGCTGCAACGGTGCATCAACAAATTATTCAATCAGGCATGAAACTCATACATGCATCAATACTCTACTGATTAAGTTTATATGATTATTATTCATCTTCAAATTTTAAGTTGAAGACATGTGATTTTATTTTTTTTAGGTTTTCAAAATCTAATTGATCAAAATAACTAATTGAGCAAACAGAAAGTGCACGTACCGCAGGTCAGCATCCCGTATCCGCCATCCGATTATTCAGAAGATGTGATTTTTAGTTTTAATTTTTTTGCGTGATTGTGAACAGTGGCAGAATGAGATAATGAATGATTTGATTTTCTGGAGAAACGAAGAAACGGCACACAAGAGAACCAAATAGTACAATCCCCCTACCTAGCAAATACAACCCCCCTCTCCCTATCTTATGTTCCATAATTTATTCCCTCCCCTATTATCTCTCACGCATGATTTTTTAAAATAAAAATCATTAATTAAATAAATTAGATAGATATAAATATTGACAACTAATAAAGACAGAGGGGGTTGTATCTTGCAATTTAGAGGGGTTGTATATATATGGCTTTGCCAAATAAGAGAAGAAAGGATATTAGGGTTTCGGATGTTAATGTAGAAAGCTCATTGCCTAAATGGGCTTCTAATAGTTAGCCCATGAGGCCATGATCCTATATGTGATCCAACATCTAATCCGCAAATCTCAACCCTTCACTCACTTAAATGCATACGATCTAGTCATGATTTGTTAGATTAGTATTTTAAAATGTACATAACCCTCCAAGAGTTTAAAATGAGCAAACATGTCTGGGGTAAAAAAAAAACACCATAAATGTTTGACAAATTTTACACAACATCTATTGCATTATAGTTCTACAAATGTTGCATGTACTTAGGGTTGTCCAATGAATATGTTCTTCGGCGTTGCAAAATGAAGAACATTCTAGAGAAGTGCATGGTGATCAAGCAATACTCCGTGTTGATTGCTTTTTGGAGGGGGAAGATGGTATTAGGTAAGCAAAAGGGTAAGCTCCTCCTATAAGCCGAAACCTGAAGATCAGAATGCCCAAAGTACTCAATCAAAAATATCATACGGTTCTATCTAGCTAAGATTACACCATTAGGCATGTTGTCGCAAAATAATGTATTGTAGAAATTGAAGATCACTTAATGTAGCAAAGACAACAACCTAAACCATGATGTGTCTTAATAATGTAGAGGTATAATATATGGCCACATTATATTTTGTATCATCTTCAATCTAGTTATGAGGTCATGAAACAATTATGGTACAAGAGTAGTTATATCATATTGTTACATACAAGAACGACAACAATGGACTCTGAAATGATCAATAAAACCAATGGTATGCTATACCAGTAACTATACTACAAATTCAAGAGATGCAAGACATAATTCTATTTAATAAAACAAAGCAAAAAAAATCATATGCATTATTCGGATTTGTTTGGTTCGAATTYCATTTCAATAGTTATGTATCCAATTTCTACATTATAATAGTAATCAAAGATATTGAAGTGGATAACCATTGAAAAACCCTAAAATACAGTGTAAAAAACCCTTATCAATATATCATTTGGTGCAGCCATAAAAACGAACATAAAAATACCATTACATGCTTAAATGGCTCTCTACTTTAAAGAAAAAAAANGCCATAAAAACGAACATAAAAATACCATTACATGCTTAAATGGCTCTCTACTTTAAAGAAAAAAAAGGGTAAAAAGAAAAGCATATTCTAAAATAGAGGCTTAGACAATCATACACAATTTGATACACAATTAGATCTTTAAGCTTATTTATTTTCATTGAGATCCTACTTACAATCTAAAATGCAAYTCTTGTCTTTGTGGACAAACGTCTCACCACATTTCTTGTTGAATAATCAATCTCCTAGGCTTCARTTGCTTTATCTATCAAATGCCTTAATTTATCACTCTTTCTATCATGAAGAACCCTCATCTATTCTTCAGGCTGTGAGAAGAAAGTGGAATTACCTTAAGAGATACCTAGAAAGATAAACAAAATTTCATACACCATATCATATCAATGGGAAAACATTGAAAAAGCAAGATATTGGTGACATGCTAGCGTTTGAAATAGTAACAGCAGCCAAATATAAAAAAAAGGACATATTTTTAAAGGTTAATTCAAGATGTTTCAGAAACAATTCATATCTATTCTTCAACAAACTTCAAGACCCAATACAACTAACATTGTGTTCAGCATCCTCAAAAGAAGTTATCTAGACAATAAAACACATTGCAATTCAGGAAAGCGTCGAACTTCGCACTACTCATTTATATCTATTTATACCCTACATAGCACATTGAATTAAACCAAATTCACACTAATAAACATCTTTAATCATCAGCATGCAACCCTTTAACTTTAGATATCATGGCACACACCATGAACATCAATAAATAAACAGAAATTCTCATCAAAGAATAATCACATCCACTCCGTCCTCAGGTGCTAAACACCACATTCATATGAGACACATGGTCCAAACAACTAGATCGATTAAGATACTAAATACATAAATGATTAAATATGACATAAGCTGAGGTTAAAAGCTGTAAGATCACCTAGAATATAACTATAACAATAACATGCAACTGTAGCTGCTTAGCTGGTCAACCTCAGCTCGATCAAAAATGGAGATCCTAATTTCCCATAAAGGACCTCTAACAGCTCTAAGACATCCCTATACTTTAGAGAAGGATATAACTCTGGTCTACCAAAAAAAGTAATCATACAATCAAGGAAAAACAACAGCAGCAACAATTGAATCCCCTTAATTACACACATTTTTATCTGAAATTCATAAGAAAGATAGAAAAACGTGCATAACAGACACCTAAAGCAACAA